>WBNM01010575.1:34744-98621 GCA_013399055.1 Ramphastos sulfuratus | reverse complement strand
CCGGTACCGACAAGGGAGTTCTGCTCAGCCCTGCTCAGCCCGCCCCGGGATTCGCCCCCGGGAGCCGCTCCTCGATCCGAGCTGCCGTCCGTACGGTCCCGGCGCAGCGGGGGGCCCGGAGATGCGGCGGAATCCTCACGGTGCCGCCCCGCCGCCGCCACCGCCCCTCGCCGCTCCCCCACCGCCGCCGCCGCTACCGCCGGGGAGGGTCCCGCGGAGCATGCGCGCCGCCGCCCCCCGCCCTCCCCCCGGCTCCGCCGCTCCCTGCAACAGACCGGCGCTTCCGCGGCCGCCGCTACTGCCGCCGCCGCGGGGACCGGCGCCGGCAGCGGGCGAGGAGCCATGGCCGAAGGCGAGGACCTGCAGACCTTCACCTCCATCATGGACGCTCTCGTCCGCATCAGCGTGAGCTGCGGCCGCGGCGTGGGGGTGGGGGGGGTCACCGAGGGGCGGCCGGGCCGGGCTCTCCCGGGACCGGTGTCGCCATGGCAACGCGCCGGGGCCCGATGGTGAGGATGCCCTTGAGGGCTGGACGGGATGCAGCGAGGCCTAGGACCCGCGCCCCGACCCACCGGGTGCCCATCCTCGGGAAAGGCCAGCAGCAGCCCCCCCCTTGCACCGTGCCACTGCCGGGGCCGCGAGCAGCGGCAGGGCCGGGAGCTGCCTGCACACTCATGGGCGTGGGTCCAGGTCCCCATCCTGGTCCTGGCCCTGTGACTGGTCCTGATTCTGGTCCTTGTGTACAGAGCTCTTGTGCCAGCCTCAGCTCCAAACCCCAGCCCTGGTCACCATCCTGGTACTGGTCCTGATCCTGAACCTAATGCTGGTCCTGATTGTGGTCCTGATCCTGACCCCAATGCTGGTCCTGATCCCAGCCCTGGTTCTGGTGCCAGGCCTGATCACAGATTTCATGCTTGTCCTGGCTCTGGTCCCAGTGCATGGCCCTGGTGCTGGTCTCAGCTGCAGTCACCATCCCCATCTCAGCCCTGGTCTGTGGCCTGGTGTTGGTCTTGATCCTGACTCTGGTGCTGGTGCCAGGCCTGATCCTGGCTCTCAAGCTGGTCTCAGGCCTGATCATGGACTTGGTGCTGGTCCTGGCTGGGATCCCAGTGTTAGTCTTGGTCCTGGCCCTGGTGCTGCCCCAGCCCCAATCCTCATTCCGTTCCCAGCTTTGGTCCCTGTCCTGGTGCTGATCCCAGTGCTGGTCCTGATCCTGATCTGCTGTTGCTCCTGACCCTGCTGTCCTAGCCCCAGGCCTGATCACAGCCCCAGTGCAGGACCTGGCCCTGGTCTTAGCACTGATCCTGGCCCCAGTCCTGACCCTGGTCCCCATCATGGCTGTGGTCCATCCACAGTGGGCGACGCTCCCCTCTCTTTCCCCAGACCAGCATGAAGAACATGGAGCGGGAGCTGGTGTGCCCAGTGTGCAAGGAGATGTACAAGCAGCCACTGGCTCTGCCCTGCACACACAACGTCTGCCACGTCTGTGCCAGCGAGGTGCTGCTGCAGCATGGCTACCTCTGCTGCGACCCCACCTCTGAGCCCTCCTCACCTGCTGCCACCCCCACCACCCGCAGCCCCCGCCTGGGACGCCGCTCGCTGGCCCCCAAGCCTGATCGCCTCGACCGCCTCTTGAAGTCAGGTGGGACACGGGCACGGCCGGAGGGGCATGAGGGGACAGCTGGAGGGCACACAGGGACAGCACCTGTGGGCTCCCACACAAGAGGCCTGAGCAGGTGTGGGGTGCTGCTCCCCACCTGATGCCCTCCTCGTCTCCTTCCTGCAGGCTTTGGCACGTACCCGGGACGCAAACGGGGCACCGTGCACCCCCAGACCGTCAGCTTCCCCTGCCCGGCCTGCCAGCGGGATGTGGACCTGGGCGAGCGGGGCCTGGGCAGCCTCTTCCGCAACCTGACGCTGGAGCGGGTTGTGGAACGCTACCGCCAGACCATCAACATCAGCGCCGCCATCATGTGCCAGTTCTGCAAGCCCCCGCAGCTGGAGGCCACCAAGGGCTGCACCGAGTGCAAGTCCAGCTTCTGCAATGAGTGCTTCAAGCTCTACCACCCCTGGGGCACCCAGAAAGCCCAGCACGAGCCCACGCCCCCCACCCTCACCTTCCGACCCAAGGTAGGACCTCCCTGCTGGGGGTCTTCTTTCCTTGCACGAGATGTGATGGGTGCTGGGAGGAGACCCTGGGTGGGTGGGAGGTGCAGTCACAGAGCCCTGCTGAGCTCCCCTGTGCCCGTACAGGGGTTGATGTGCCCAGAGCACAAGGAGGAGGTGACTCACTACTGCAAGACCTGCCAGCGGCTGGTGTGCCAGCTCTGCCGCGTGCGCCGCACTCACACCAGCCACAAGATCACTCCGGTGCTCAGCGCCTACCAGGCCCTCAGGGTAAGGGCCATGCGACCACGCTCGGTTTAGGGATTGGGCTCGGCGAAGAGGAACTGGGGGGCACTGCCAGGAGCCCAGTGCAGATGGGGTGCGCGGGCTGTGGAGGTTGGGGGTTGCCAACCTCATCTCCTTCCCTGCAGGAGAAGCTGACAAAGAGCCTTGCCTACATCCTGAGCAGCCAGGACACGGTGCAGACCCAGATTGCTGAGCTGGAGGAGACAGTAAAGCACACAGAGGTGAGGGCAGAAGGTGCCTCACCTGTCCCTGTGCTGTCCCTTGGTGGGGGGATGGCACTGCCAGCCTGGTCCCCTCTTTGCCCCGGTCCCTGCGGTGTGCTGACCCTGCTGTGCTTGGCAGGTGAATGGCTCACAGGCCAAGGAGGAGGTGTCACAGCTGATCCAGGGGCTGTGTGCCATGCTGGAGGAGAAGAGAGCCACCCTGCTGCAGGCCATCGAGGAGTGCCAGCAGGAGCGGCTGGCCAGCCTGCACTGCCAGATCCAGGAGCACCAGGCCATGCTGGAGAACTCGGGCATGGTAGGCTATGCCCAGGAGGTGCTGAAGGAGACTGACCAACCCTGCTTTGTCCAGGCTGCCAAGCAGCTACACAACAGGTACCAGGCTGGGGGACCCGGGTGGGCATGGGGCTGCTGGGGGCGATTAGGTGCCCAAGGCATCTGCTTATGTTCCACTATGGGTCTCTTCTCTCCTGTGCCACAGGATCCTCAGGGCCACCGACTCGCTGCAGAGCTTCCGTCCTGCAGCCACAGCCTCCTTCAGCCACTTCCAGCTGGACGTCAGCAGGGAGCTGAAACTGCTCACCGACCTGGCCTTCATCCGAGGTAAAGGCAGCAGGACCCGGGCACCGGCTGTGCCCCGAGTGGAGGTGCAGCCCCGGTGGGCAGAGCGGCTCCTTGCCCGCCTTGGAGCCAGAGGAGGGCTGCGCTCGGGCGGGTGCTTGCGGATCTGCCGGTCCCCCTCCCCGTCAGGGATGGCCCCAGCAGCCCCCAAAGGCATCCCTGCCCCTGCCCTGCCCTGTGCCAGGGGAGCCAAGCGAGGTGACAGGCCAGGCAGGGCCGCGGTGCCAGGTAAGGGCAGGCGGAGCACCGGAGGGTGAGTACAGAGCTGCCCCGCTGCAGGGCAGGCGCTTCCCCGCAGGGCAGGAGCCGTGGCCCTGCCGCGCCGCTGGCAGCACTGTTCAGACCTGCTTCTACCTCTCTTTGTTTATAGGCTGAGGCCGCTGCTGAGTCGTCACCGAAGTAACTGAGGCAAGTCACTCCCCTGCCCCAGAGCCGGCCCCGCTCTCTNCCTCCTCCCCCCATTTCTATCCTCCTCCTCCCATTTCTGTCCCCCGCCCCACTTCCACCCCATTCTCACCCCATCTCCATCCCCATCTTGCCCCCATTTCCATCCCCCGTCCTTGCTCCATCTCCGTTCTCCTCCTCGCCCCACTTCCACCCACCCTCATCTCCCCACCCTGCTTCCCTGCTCCTGCCGTGCCGCCGGCATCTTCGCACCGCTCCACCATCCCCATCTCCTCCCCTCCTCCTCTCCTGCTGCCTCCATCCTCTCTCTTTCTCTCTCTCTCTCTCTCTCCTCCCTCCCCGACTTGCACTCAGCCTGTCTGGTCCCTGGAGCCCCCCACAGCAGCGAGCTCCTCTGTCTCCCCGACTCTCGCTCTCCTCTGGTGCCTACACACGGTCTCCGCAGTCAGACTCCCCCTAGACTCCTGCTGGTTGTGCGTCCGTGCGTCCGTCCGGAATGTCCCTTCCCTGCATCTGGCTGCCTCCCCGCCTGCCGGGGGGGGGGATGCTGCCTGATGCCCGCCGGTGCCTCTCCCCGCAGCCCCCGAGGCCCCCGTCATCGACACACAGCGCACCTACGCCTACGACCAGATCTTTCTGTGCTGGCGCCTGCCGCAGCACTCGCCGCCCGCCTGGCACTACACGGTGGAGTACCGCAAGACCGACGCCAAGGCCAAGGGGCTGAAGCTGTGGCAGCGGCGGGAGGAGGTGCGTGGCACCAGTGCCCTCGTGGAGTACCTGGACACTGACAGCGTCTACGTGCTTAGGGTGAAGGGCTGCAACAAGGCAGGTTTCGGGGAGTACAGCGAGGACATCTACCTGCACACTCCGCCAGCCCCAGGTGAGGAGTGCCAGGGGCTCAAGGCGGAGGGGGCGCCCAGCTAGAGCCCTCTACAGGCTGCTTGTGCCACCCTTCTCATTTCTCCTCCTCCTCCCTGCAGTCCTCAACTTCTTCCTGGACAACCGCTGGGGCTTCAACCGGGACCGGTTGGCTATCAGCAAGGACCAGCGCGCGGTGCGCAGCGTCCCTGGCATCCCCATGCTCTTTGCTGCCGAGCGCCTGATGACCAGCTGCCACCTCTCCATCGACCTGGTCATCGGCGACGTGGCCATCACCCAGGGCAAGAGCTACTGGGCCTGCTGTGTGGACCCCAGCTCCTACCTGGTCAAGGTGGGCGTGGGGCTAGAAAGCAAGCTGCAGGAGTGGTTCCAGGTGCCACAGGATGTGGTGAGCCCCAGGTGAGCGAGGAGGGCCTTGGTGAATGCAGGGTAGGAGTGGGAGTGTGTGTGTGGAGGGGGCCCTCCACTTCTTCCTACTTCTCTGGCGGGTGTGGAGGGAAGCCTCAGCCTGTCCCTTGTGTGCCACAGGTATGACCCTGACAGCGGGCATGACAGCGGGGCAGAGGACACGACGGTGGAGGCGCCCCCACCCTACGCCTTCCTCACCATTGGCATGGGCAAGATCTTGCTGTCACATGGGTCGGCGCTCACCTCTCGCGACCCCAATGGCTGCACTGTGCCCTTGCCCCCGCGCATTGGCATCTGCCTGGACTACGAGCAGGGCAAGGTGAGCTTCTACGACGCCGTCTCCTTCCGTGAGCTGTGGGAGTGCGGCGTGGACTGCTCGGGGCCTGTCTGCCCAGCCTTCTGCTTCATCGGAGGGGGTGCCCTGCATCTCCAGGAGCTGGTTGCCAACAAGCAGGAGCGTAAAGTGACCATTGGGGGCTTTGCCAAGCTGGACTGAGCCGTGCCCGTGCTCCCCCGCATGTGCGCTGGCTGTGATGCCCAACTGCCTGGAGAGCTCCGGGGCCTGGGGGACGCGAGCGAGCAGGGAGCGGAGCAGAGCAAAGCGAGGGCAGCCCCAGCCCTGCTGGGACCATGCCAGGTGTTTGTCTTGTGGGATCGGGGTGGGGACTGGGACAGCTCTGCCGTCCCCTTCTCTCCTTGCCTGCCTGCCTGCCCCTCTGCCCAGTTTGGCTCGAGGCCTTTTGAGCTGGGGCCACGAGCAGGGCTGGGCAGAGAGACAGCCCTTAGAGACCGACCAGGCTAGGGGGGGTGCAAGTGGGACATGGGGCTGAGAGGGGAGGGAGGGGTGGCAGGTGACAGTGGGGGTGACAGTGGGTGGGAGAGGCTGGGTGCTGGCTGGGTGGGGGAGGCAGCTGGGTGTGGGGAGAGAGGGCAGGGTGGGGGAGGCTGGGCTGGAATGAGGTGTGAAGGCTTTTTTTGTAAAATGGCTTATTTTTGATTGGCTCCCCTGGCTGCAGTGCCACAGCCGGGCATGGCCACCGCTGCTGGGCACAGCCACCATGGCAGGGCATGGCTGCCATTGCCAGGCACAGTCACCATGGCTGAACACAGCCACTGCAGCCAGGCACAGTCACCATAGCTGGGCACAGTCACTGTGGCTGGGTGCAGCTGCCACTGGGTCCCTCCCGTGGGCTGCTGAGCTGTGGGACCTCAGTGTCCCTTAACACCCCGCAGAGGATCAGAGTGCTGCTGGCTGCTGTGCCCTGTCCCCAGGGGAGCCAATTGCTCTGCCAGCCCTGCCCGTCTCCATGCCTGCACATGCTCAGGAGGGACACATTCGAGCCCTTTACACCACTTGGTGCCAAACAGGGGCGGGCTGGGGCTGTGGGGGTCAGGATCTGACCCTGCTGGGAGCCATGCAGGGCCACCCTCCCCCAGGAGGGCCTGTGCTGGTGCTCCTGCTCCGGGGCCTGCCCGAGCTGCTGTAGTTTCTCCTGGGTTCTCTTACATTTGCTGTATTTTCATGGTTTCCTACAATAAATGCAATGCCAGACTCCTCTGGAGACAACTCCATCAGGGATGCCCACTGGCCCTGGCACTGGGCGCTGCGGGGTGCTGGCTGCTCCCCAGGGTGCGGTGCCAGTCAGTGAGGCTGTGGCGCTGGGCTGGGCTGACCTTCAGGCTGTGGCCAGCAGAGGCCAATCCTGCCCAGGGAAGGGCTTGGGGCAGCCTGGGCAGTGCTGACGTGTCCGGTCCCAGCCTGTGCTCTGCCAGGACACGTGGCTGCTGCCACCCCATCCTGGGGTGCTCCTGGACCTGCCACTAGTGGGGACCCTGCTGGGCCTGGAGAAAAACCTTTGTAGTGTCAATGACAGGGGTTCCAAGGGTGGCTGGTCCACCCTGGGGGATTGCTGGGCACGGGGGCATTTTCTTGCGGTAGGCAGCGAAGGCTGGACCCACCACCTGGGCACCTGCATCCCACAGGGCCCTGGGTAGAGCGTGGCAGGTGGAGATGCCACGTGTAGGGTTGAGCCCCCACCCCAGGCTGGCANGCTGGGTTTCTGCTGTTGCTGTTGGCAACTCTGGCTACCAGCAGGGCACGTGGAAAGCCAAAGGCAGCAGAGGCCCCACCCCACCCCACCACCACCCCAGGGTTTGCGTCACCCCCTCCGCCTCAAGGCTGCCCCGCCCATCTCCGAACCNTGACAGTGGGGGTGACAGTGGGTGGGAGAGGCTGGGTGCTGGCTGGGTGGGGGAGGCAGCTGGGTGTGGGGAGAGAGGGCAGGGTGGGGGAGGCTGGGCTGGAATGAGGTGTGAAGGCTTTTTTTGTAAAATGGCTTATTTTTGATTGGCTCCCCTGGCTGCAGTGCCACAGCCGGGCATGGCCACCGCTGCTGGGCACAGCCACCATGGCAGGGCATGGCTGCCATTGCCAGGCACAGTCACCATGGCTGAACACAGCCACTGCAGCCAGGCACAGTCACCATAGCTGGGCACAGTCACTGTGGCTGGGTGCAGCTGCCACTGGGTCCCTCCCGTGGGCTGCTGAGCTGTGGGACCTCAGTGTCCCTTAACACCCCGCAGAGGATCAGAGTGCTGCTGGCTGCTGTGCCCTGTCCCCAGGGGAGCCAATTGCTCTGCCAGCCCTGCCCGTCTCCATGCCTGCACATGCTCAGGAGGGACACATTCGAGCCCTTTACACCACTTGGTGCCAAACAGGGGCGGGCTGGGGCTGTGGGGGTCAGGATCTGACCCTGCTGGGAGCCATGCAGGGCCACCCTCCCCCAGGAGGGCCTGTGCTGGTGCTCCTGCTCCGGGGCCTGCCCGAGCTGCTGTAGTTTCTCCTGGGTTCTCTTACATTTGCTGTATTTTCATGGTTTCCTACAATAAATGCAATGCCAGACTCCTCTGGAGACAACTCCATCAGGGATGCCCACTGGCCCTGGCACTGGGCGCTGCGGGGTGCTGGCTGCTCCCCAGGGTGCGGTGCCAGTCAGTGAGGCTGTGGGGCTGGGCTGGGCTGACCTTCAGGCTGTGGCCAGCAGAGGCCAATCCTGCCCAGGGAAGGGCTTGGGGCAGCCTGGGCAGTGCTGACGTGTCCGGTCCCAGCCTGTGCTCTGCCAGGACACGTGGCTGCTGCCACCCCATCCTGGGGTGCTCCTGGACCTGCCACTAGTGGGGACCCTGCTGGGCCTGGAGAAAAACCTTTGTAGTGTCAATGACAGGGGTTCCAAGGGTGGCTGGTCCACCCTGGGGGATTGCTGGGCACGGGGGCATTTTCTTGCGGTAGGCAGCGAAGGCTGGACCCACCACCTGGGCACCTGCATCCCACAGGGCCCTGGGTAGAGCGTGGCAGGTGGAGATGCCACGTGTAGGGTTGAGCCCCCACCCCAGGCTGGCACCTGTGCCTGGGGAGCACCAGTCCCTTTTGTTGGGAGCTGGTGGGGCAGTGCCAGGCTGGGTGCCCTGTGAACAGGAGCTTCTTTGTAGGGCCCAGCCCTGCAGCCTGTTTCGATTCCTGTGTGCCCTGCCCAGTCTGGCCCCATGCCCCAGCAGCCCCATGAGGCCCTGCCCCAGGCATCCCCAGTTGGCATCAGGGCTGGGGCAGCAGAACACAACCCTCTGCCCCTTCCCTCTGGCATACAAGGGCAGGATCTGGCACTACGTCCCNCCACCCCACCCCACCACCACCCCAGGGTTTGCGTCACCCCCTCCGCCTCAAGGCTGCCCCTCCCATCTCAGAACCTCCTAGTCCCTTGCCTGTACCCCAGCACAGCTCGGGCACCTCCTGGCACATGCTGGGGTCTCCAGGCACCTGGCATGGCCACATTCCCCACCCAGAGCCCGCATGCTGCCAAGGCTCCCACCAGCCGCTCGCTGCCAAGCCAGACCCGGGGCTGGTTCCTGGCACAGCAGCTGGCTCCACGCCTGGGCGCGCAGGGATTGCTTTGGGGAAGGTTCAGTTTCCTTCTTTTTCTGCCTTTTCAGTGCCTGCCAAAACCCTCCCAGCCCCCAGCATGTGGGCCCAGCCCAGAGTGGGTCTCTCAGGACATGGCTGTCCCCAAAGGTTTGTGCCTAGCCACAGTCCAACACATGGCTTCGTACCAGGCTCCAGGACAGGTCCTGCTTTGGTTCGCCTCTGCCCCTTGGCATGTTCCGCAGCCCTGCCATGCTCCTCTCCCTCCCAGCAACCTCCAAAGCTATTTCAGGCCTCACTTTGGGGTTGGAGGATCCTGAGTCTGGACCAGCCAGGTGAGGGGAGTGGGATCAGCCACGCTGGGACATAGCTGTGTGCATGCCAGCGATGTGGGCACAGCCTCCACAGCTCGATGGCCCTGCTGGCACCTTGAAGTTCTGCCTGTGCAGCTGGAGGGTAACTGCCTACATCAGATGGCACACACCAGCTGGTGAGACAGAAACCCAGAGTGTGGGGCAGACAGGTGGGATGTGAACAAGAGGGACAGTGATGTCCTGGCAGGACATGGTCCCACCTGGTGGGGCAGAGGACAGGGCACTGCTTTTGTCCAGACAGCTGTAGGTAAGATGCCAGCAAAGTGAGAGAAGACCCCAGCATGAATGCCCACATCTGCCTAGGCCAAGGAATGAGAGTGAACCCCCCAAGCCAAAGTCACCTGAGTGGATGACAGCCACACTGGGCATACCTCACCACCCACAGAGCCAGAAAGGGAATCACCCACCCAGGGCAGCGTGGGGGAAGCCCTCTGTGAGCTCACAATGCACCAGGGCTCAGCGCAGTCCCCACTGCACCCATCCTTTTATTTTGAAATGCAATAAATATTGCCAGGGGCCAGGCCCTGCCACCCCACTCCCCTGCCAAGCTGAGCTGGTGCTGACACCCTGCAGGTTTGTATTGATATAAAATAACATCACCAAAAGAGCAATGGCATCGCCGGGGGCGAGCGCAGAGGGGCACAAGCTTGGACCCATACCCATGGTACGGAGCAGAGTTGCAAAGTCAAGCGAGTGCAGGGCTTTTGGGGGGGTGGGGTGGGGTGGGGGATGCAGGGGACCCACCCTTCCGCCCCAAATCTTTGTTCATCCAGTTCTGCCGTGCGCACGAATCCAGCTGCTCCAGAACCAGACGGCTCCTGCTGGCCGTGGCTCGGGGCCGAGCAGCACCGCCGGGGGATGTGCCCGGGGCCGGGGGATGTGCCCTGGGAGCGGGGGGGGGCTGCGGCCAACCCCTCCTCTCGGCAGCCGCCCACTGTCCCGGCGAGTCCCTCAGAGGTTGTCAGAGCCAGCAGCAGGGTTGGTGTAGGTGAAGGTGCCAGTCCCTGCGCCGTTGGTGCTGGCCACCTGGGGAGGGAGGGGCAAAGAGGTGTCAGAGCTGGGTAGAGGTGCCAGGCTGAGCCCCTTCTCACCTCCCACCCCAAGAAGTAGCAGGGGAACCCCTGCACCTTGACCACAGGCACCATGGACAGACCAACGCTGAGCCAAAAAATAGGTTCCTCCCTTCATGGTGGGCAGCCACCCTCAGCCATGGGCACCATGGGCACCCATAGCACCCATGGGCCCCGCTGGGCACAGCAGTGGGTGGAGGAGCTGCAGCGGCCCTGGCTGTGTTCCCCTCCTGCACGATAAGCCTGCTCGGCAAGAACAAGGGTAAATATTTACCCAGGCCCCTGCTATTTGAACAGGGTGAGCTGCTCACACCGAGCCCAGCAGCTGGATGTGGCCCCTGCCCGCAGTACTAGCATGCAGTGAGAGCGCAGCGTGCCAAGGGGACAGGGTCATCCCCATCCAGATCCCACATGCCCTGGGGGAGCTGTGCCCTCTGCACGCAGGCAGCTCCCCACGTTGCAGCTGCAGCTCTGGTTTCAGAGCCACTGCTGCTAGATGTGAGGTGCAGGATACAGAGAGCAGCCCTCCTCAGCCCCCTGCCACTCCTGTGCTGACTCTGCCCCGGCACCAGTCTCAAGTCCGCTCCCCACCCATAGCAGAAAGATGCCAGGATCTGGCTTGGGCATGGCCAAGTTGGAGAAGGGGCAGTCTGGGCACGCAGTGAGCCCTGTGTCCCCTGCCCAGGGTTGAGCAGGAGGAACAGCTGCCCCAGCTGCTTGCCTGGCACCACTGCTTCATCCAGCTGTGAAAGTTACACTCACGTCCCAGCTGGGAGGGGACCAGCATGGGGCAGGCTCCCAGGGCCACCCATCCCATGCCACACCATTAGCACATTAGCCATTACCCAAGGGACCTGCCCAGCTGCCTGGCTGTGCCACCTTCCCCAGCACCACCCCAGCACCGCAGCTGGATGTGAGCAGCCCCGGGAACGGTGGCAGTGGCTCTCACCTGGCCGTAGGGGCTGGGCTTGCTGTTGGGTGACACATAGCGCCCATGGCTCTGGTACGGGGGGTACTCGCCCATGGGGTGGTAGGAGTCCTTCTTGTTGGACAGGTCCAGCTTCCCTCGGCTTTTCCGACGGCAGGTGCAGGTGGTCTGATGGGCAGATTGGGGGGGCAGGGGGCATACGAATGGGGACAGGGGAGCCACCAGCGGAAGGCAGGTGAGGACAGGGATGAGGACGAGGGATTCACCATCAGGAGGCAGGTGAGGACAGGGGGGGGGATGGACTCACCATCAGGAGGCAGGTGAGGACAGGGGTGGGGATGGACTCACCATCAGGAGGCAGGTGAGGATGCTCATCAGCAGCAGGAGGCAGACCAGGACCAGCAGAGCAATAGCCCAGTCTGGGACCACAGGCACTGGTGCTGGGGATATCACCTCCACAGGACCTGAAGGAGAAGCAAAGCCATGTCCATGTCACTGGGTAGAGCCACGGGGATGGCTGGGACCAACAGCCCTGAGACCCCCGGGGCAGAGCATGAGGGGAGGAGCCCTCTGCCACAGGGTCCACTTGATCTTCCCATTGCTGTGGCACTGGAAAACTACAATGGCTTTGCCAACTGCAAGCCCTGAACCTGCCCCAGCACGGAGGAGCCTCTCTGCCCTGGTCAGGACGGGGCCAGGATGGGGCAGTGCTGCAAAGCTCCCCAGGTCCATCCCTGTGGGGCTCCATCCACCCCCAACCCAAAGCTCACTCTGGATATCAGCCAGCTGCAGGTCCATGATGAAGCCGTTGGGGTCCAGGCTGCTCCTCAGCTGCTGCTCAGCAGCAGTGCTGGTGACGCTGCCATTGCCATGTCCGAACACAAGGGTGGACTCCACTTGCACGGAGCCTTGGCTGCCCGCGAGAGGAAGCATTAGCACCGGGATTGCCACCCCCACGAGGGGCTCAGCACCACCACGCAGCTGGGACATGCCAGCCCCTGCAGCCAGAGCTGCCAACCTGCTCACCTGAACTGGAGCTCACTGCAGCCCTTGTAGGTCTGCATGCCCATGCAGCCCACGCAGCCAAAGACACGTTCAAACTGGAAAGAAGTACAGGGGTGATGCCACCTCCCCAGCACACACCCCCTGCCTCCTGTCCCCCCCACGTCTCCGCCATCATGGGACCAGCTGCGACTGCTGCAGTGCCTGGCAGAGTGGGCACTTGGGGCACTTTTATGGGGAGCCCCAATGGGAGGTGGCTCCTTCCCAGCACAGACCAGGAGGGTCTTTGCTCATCTGGGCAGGGCTGGCACTCACCATGCTCAGGACAGCATACTGCAGGCTCTGGTACTCCTTTGACGTGGGGTCACGCAGGCTCTCATTGAATCTCCTGTTGAGGATGCGGAACGACAGTGGGACACGGAGGAGCAGCTGGACCGTGGTGGGAGTCAGGACTGCAGCTTTACTGGGATTGGGACCGTGGTGGTTGTCCAGTATGGCTGTGGGGGTCAGCCTGGGGGCTGTGCTGCCAGCAGTGGCAGAGGTTTCCTGCGTAGGGACAACCTGAGAGCTGCTGTTCCCATTGCCGTCAGTGTCAGTGGGAGACATGGAGCTGCTGTTCGTGGTAGCGTTGGTGCTGGAGATGGCAGTGCTGCCAAAGGCAGGCGCCATGGTGCTGCTGGCTGCAGAGCCGTTCCTGATCTGGACATTGGTGATGTTGCCTGTGGCAGGGAAAACTGTGGCATAGGAGGAAGTTTGGGTCCCGTTGCCACTCGTGTTTTTGGAGATGAAGTTCAGAGCCGTGGTCGAGGTAGGGAGGGTTGCCCTGAGGGTTGTCTCCATGGTGGTGGTTTCGGTTGTGGTTGTCTCTGTGTCAGTTGTGGTCTCCGTGGTGCTCTCGATGAAGTCGTCTAAGACTGCAGCACTGGCTGGGGGAGCTTTTGTTAAAACACAGACCCTCAGCTGGGTGTTCTCTTGGGCCACAAGGCACCAAGAGGCACCACCACCTGCAGAAGCCAACTGCCGGCAGCTCCTGCTGCTCACGAGGCATCTTCTGGGCACACGTGGCACTACCAAGGACCCAGCAGTGCAGGTGACTGGCACCAGATTTGTGCCCAGCCCTGGCCAGGGGCTTGAGGACAAGAGCTTGGGCACAGCCCTCCATGCCAATGAAACCACCTTTGCTGCTGGTTGCTGGGTTGGGCGATGTGGCATCCCACAGTGTTACCTGTGCCCCCCTGGACCTACATGGCCTGGCTGCTGGCCAGTGCAGGCGGCTTCCCAGTGGTTTCCTGGCGGGTGCCAGAGGCACTGGAGGAGAGCCCGGGGTCTGGATGGCTCACTGAGACACACCTGCATACCAGCCTGTCAGCCCTGGGCACAGCCTGCTCCGGCTGGTCCCAGCACAGCCCAGCTGCCCGGGCACAGCCGATCCTTTTGGACACAGCTAAGAGTGGACATGGACTGAATGAGGTCCCCAGGTCCCAGTTTTGCTGGGCACAATCAGCCCTAGGGTGTTGTGCCCTGGGGCCAAACCCGCAGAGACTCCAAGGTGCCTGCCACCATGGTACCAAGGGTCACCAGCTCTGACATCACCTGGTCCCCACCCCAGATGACTTCGCTCCCATACCCCTGCCCGCGTTACCTCCCTGCTTGCTGGGTTACCAGCCTGGCTCCCTCTAGCTTGGGGTGCCACCAGCCCCAGCCCCTCACCTGTGCCCAGCAGCAGCAGCAGCAGAAGGGCAGTGAATGCCATGGGGCTCATCCCGGGGGTCCTGACAGTTCTCAGGGCTCTGGGGCTGCTCTCCTGTTAGCCGGCGGCAAGCTGCACGATCCTAGGATCAGGAACTGGCAGGTCGACAGCGGCAGGAGCTTTATAGAGCACCTGGAGCAGGTGGAGAGGCCCCACCCTGCTGCCAGCCCCGAGGAGGAGGAGGAGGAAGGGGGGTGGTCCCCCTGCCTCACTTGGCACAGGGTGTGCCCTGCCATGGGGCCCCCACAGCAGCTTCCTCCTGGGCTGGGTCCACTCTGGTTGGCTCAGAGGGACACCACCAGTAGTGTCCCCATGCTGCAGGTGGGTGCCACATCAGATGGGGACACAGGGAAGGGGCAGTGGTTGGGCATCCCTGGGCAGGGGTGAGGGGCAGCATCTCTCTGACTCCATGGGTTAAGCCATGGTCCCTAGGAGCTGGTGGGGAGGATGGGGTGGGACAGAGGCCCCCAGCCCCTTGGGCCAGGGGGGCCTCATCCTCGGGTTCAGCCCAGGGTTAATCATTACCTGCCGGCCACTGCCTCACCCTACACTCAAATAAACGCCAGTGATGCCCCCCCGAAATGCTTACGCAGGTGGGGCCCAGGGCCCCACAGAATCCCAGTACCTCCCAGTAACCTGCCTGCCAGCTTAACCTGGGCTCCCCCCAGGGCACAAGTGTCCCAACAGGCACAAGACCCTCTTCCCATTCAGGACACAGCCCCTGGCCCAGACTGATGCCCAGTGCCAGGTTACTTGCTGGTGGTGCCACCTGTGCCAAGGTGTAGAGCCCCTGTTCTCCCAGGTGACACATGCTCCTGGCACCGATGACCACACTTCTGGTCCCTCCCTGCCCTGTGGGAGAGCCCTGATTACCGGGAGGGGGGGGGAGCAATTCTCAGTGAGAGCTTGGTGAGGGCCTCCATGTCCTGGCATCCTGTCCAGCCCTGTGTGGAGCCAAACTGCCACCAGGGCTCTGACGATGCAGCTCTGAGGTTTCGGTCCAAAGGAAGCAGAGAGGGCACTGCACTGCAGTAACAACAGGGTGAGGGATGGGCAGCCTGGGTGTTGGCATGGGTATGATGGGACCTGGCTGCACCCAGTCCTCCCAGTGGTGTCCACAGCCTTGGTGCGAGGCTAGGGAACCACAGGCAGGCCATGGGCAGCAGGTGAATGTCACCTCCCCAGAACCTCTCAGCTGTTGGGGACAGGCAGCCCCACAGAATCAGCACTGGTGGCTTCAGTCGCCCTCCTGCACCTTCTGGTCTTTGTGCCAACCCCAGCTCCTTCCTGCCTGCCCCCACCCCAGGGATGCCTGGGTGCCCGAGACCCTCCAGCCCCTCCAGCCTGCTCTAAGCGGGGCTGTAAGGTCGGCAACATCCCTGGGCAGAGACCCAAGGAGGACACACTGCGTGGGGGAGCTGATGGAAGAGGCTAAAGAGGGCTGAGCGAAGCTGAATGGAGCTCAGGGGCCCAGCCCCGGCCCCGTGAGCGTCCCTGCGCCTCCCGGCGGCGCCTGAGCTGTGGCGCCCCCTGGCGGGCTCAGCTCCGCTGCACACTCGTGCCGAGTCCGCCGAGCGCCACCGGACCGGGACTGGCACCGGGCTGGAACACGGACAGACACCGGAGCGGGACCCGAGCAGGAGCGGGTTCCGCTGACGCCCCTCGCAGCTAGAGGAAGGCACGAACCCCGCCCCACCGGGCACCCCTTGGACCGGAGGGACGGGAGTGCTCAGCACCGAGCAGTGATTTCTCCTGGAACGGACAGCGGACGACGCTGGCCCAGGCACCGGCTCCGGAGGAGCAGCTCCGTGGCCGCCTCGTTGCCGTTTTAAGAGGAGGGGGCCGGTGCCGCCGCCCCTATTGTCGTCGCCGCGGGGCGGAGTGGAAGTGGTGGAGGGGGGCCGGGACGGTGCCGGTGCCCGTCCCCGCTCTCTCCGGGGCGGGAGGAGAATGGGGGCGGGGGGGCACATTCCGCCGCGTTGCTGGGACAGCCGTCGCCATGGCGACCGGGCACTGCCGCCGGGGCTCGGTGCGCGCCGCGCAGTTCCCACGGAGTGGCCCGAGCGGCGGAGGCTCCACTCCGCTCCCTCCGAGGCGGCGGGAGGGACGGGATGCGGTGCAGTGTTGTGCTCTCGCCTACCAATATTGCACTCGTCCCGGCCTCCCGCCGCCACGGGCTCCACCGGTGGGACCGGCCGGGTACCAGGCTCCCCGCGGCGACCACCGTGAAGACGGCGACAGCCGGAGCCGAGAGCACAGGGTGGGGTCCGATGCCCTCTCGGGGCGCAGGGATCCCTCCAGGAACCGGGCACGCAGGCTAGAAAACACTCAAAACTTTATGGGCAGACTTGGGGCACGGAACGTAGCGGCAGAACCCCCCCCGTCAGGGCTGGGAGGCAGCCCCACCACCCCCGGGAGTCCCGCTCGCCCCGCGCCGGTACCGGCACTGCAAAGTCCGCGGGGTCCGGGAGCGGGGTCCGGCCGAGAGAGGGATTTAGGGGGCCCGGAGCGCTCCCGGGTGCTGCTGGCGGGGGAGCACCGGGTCGGGTGCGGCCGTTCACTCGCGTCCCTCCAGCAGGAACCGGCGGAAGGGCTCGAAGTCGGCGGGGATCGTATCTGCGGGGGCAGGGGAGAAAAGCGAGGGGAGTCAGGAGCCGGGAAGAGCAAGCCCCGATAAAGCGGGGAAGGTCGCCGGTCCAGGACCCCCGCAGGAGGGGCAGGAGATGCCCTGTGAGCTCTAGGCCCCCGGCCCGGTGCTGAGGCGCCCCGGTGACCCCCTCCCCTCCTAAGAGGGGCTCCGTGCTCACCGTTACAGCGGTACTGCAGGTTGGACCAGATGATGTTCTCCTGGGAGAAGCAGAAGACCCCCAGCCGCCCCCCACGCATGGTGGTGTCGATGATCACCCCGGAGTCAGCCACCAGCTGCGGACCCTCGTACAGCCGCACCCTGTGCGAGGGGAACAGCCCAGCCCTGCCTTTCAGCGAGGGACCGGGAGCCCACCGGGGCCAGCGCTGGGCATCCCGACCCGGGGCTGGGATGGGGGCCGGGGGCACTGGGCTGCGGTATCCCCCTCTCGGGGTTAAGATGGGGACATCGGGCCTGGAATGGGGCATCCTATTGGGGCTGTGCTGGGGGCACCGGGCCGGGGCACCCTGATGGGGCTGGACCCCCGGAGTGGGGCCCCCCGCCGTGGCCGGGAGAGAGCCCCCCGCACCGCCCCCGTCCCGGCCCCGCCGCTTTTGTCGGACGCTTTGCATGTGAAAGGCGCCGGCGGGGTCGCCATGGCGACAGGGACAATGGCTGCGGGGGCCCGGCGGGGCGGACGGGCCCGGCCCGCCGAGCCCCCCCGCAGCGGCCGCCCCGACGGGATCCTTAAAGGGGAAACGCGCCCGCGGCCCACCGAGGCAGGACCCCCTCCCCATGGCGAGCATCCCCCCTCCCAGTGCGGTTACACCGCAGATGGACCCCACTGGGCCAAGGATGCCTTCCCACAGTTGGCATCCTGCCCACCAGAGTGGCTCCAGCGAGGGTGGGCACAACAAGAGGACACAGCCGGCAGCGCCACATCGGTGCAGTCCCACGCAAAAGCCGGCAGGCTCCGTGCCCGCACCGTATGCAGTCTGTGCTCACCTGATGTAGCCCACCTGGGGCCTGTGTGTCAGCTGCCAGCGGTAGGACATCTTGTCCCGCCAGCCCACGTTGCGGGGGTCCTTCCAGAGCAGGCGGACGTGGTCGGGTGTGTGCCCTGTGTGCCACAGGGCATTGCGCAGGTGCTCCCCGGGGCCCGTGGAGGACTTCACTGCCTGTGGGTGCATGGGGGTGTCAGGAAGGACCTAGCTGGAGGCGGGGTGGGGGGAGGCGGACCTGACATGGCCCAGGGGGTGGCCAACACCCACCTTGAGCTGCAGCCCCGGCTCGGCTACGGCACGGAAGGGGGTGGCCTGCCAATAGGTCTGCTCTGTTTGCTTCCACATCACCACGTAGAAGCTGGAACTGTCCTGGTAGCTGAAGATGAAGCCAGCATAGTCATCGTCGGTGACAGTGTTGACATGGAAGGTGCCCTCGAAGTCCACCCCGTTGAATGCCGTGTAGCCTGCCAACAGGCACATGCTGCAAGAAGCCCTCTCCTCCAGCACCAGACCCCCACGCCCCAGCTCCCTCCAGTTCTGCAGGGCAAAGAACTGGCCCTCACCCTGCCCTGGCACAGGGGGACAGGAGTTGACCCCATGGGAGTCTGCATCTCTTACCAACAGCCAAGCCAGGGTCACTGTTCATGGTCTGCACAATTTCCATGCCCTGTGGGGTACAGTTGCGTGAGTGGCATCCCCAGGGATCTCCCAGCCCCTTCTTTTGGTCCCACCTGGACTTGCAGTCCCCAGAAACATGGAGGGCAGCACCCACACCTGGTTGAGGACTACCCAGTTGGGATCAATCTGGGCATCCCCCTCAGGGTCGAGGATGACCGTCTGGTAGGCGCGGAAGTCGGTCAGCGTCACCTCGGCGCTCTCGGGGCACACATCCAGCTGGTCCACTACCGTGTCATTGTCGAAGTCCTCCTCGCACACATCACCCACACCGTTCCCTGGGGACATGCACCCTGCTCAGGGCTGGGCAGAACTCACACGGCTCTGCCTCCTCCTGCCTGCCCCACACTCACCATCCGAGTCCTTCTGGTTGGGGTTGGGGATGAGGCGGCAGTTGTCTGGGCCCGGCGGCATGTAGTCAGGGATGCCATCGTTGTCATCGTCATTGTCACACTCATCCCCCAGCCCATCGTTGTCCGAGTCCAGCTGGGAGCTGTTGGGGATCTCAGCACAGTTGTCCTTGGTGTCCTGATGCCCATCCCCATCGCTGGGAGCAAGAAGAGGATCAGAGCAGTGCTGTGAACTACGGACCCATCGCCATGTCCCAGCACTCTCGCTGACTTCAAAGACCCCACCACCACCCCTACTCCTGGGTCCCCGGATCCGAGAACCCAGCTCAGCCACTAGGAATGGGAAGGGACAAGGAGGTGACCCTGCAGCAGTGGTCCTCACCTGTCCTCATTTGTGTCACAGATATCTCCTACCAGGTCACTGTCCATATCTGTCTGGAGGAGACCAGAGCCCTAGTTCAGTGGACACCCCAGGGCAAGGGGCCCAACCATGCTGCAGGAGGACCCCCTGCCCCCTGTCAGACAGGGCCCTGCTTGCCATGGGCCCCCTGCCCTAGCCTTGCCCTGGCCATACCTGAGTAGGGTTGCTCATTTCAGGGCAACTGTCACAGGCATCTCCGACTCCATCCTCATCCCGGTCAGTCTGCAGAGGATTGGGCACCTTGGGGCAGTTATCCAGCATGTTGGGAATCCCTGCAAAGGCAGCACTGGGTGGATGCCCTCACCCCCAGCCTGGCATGACAGCATCCCTGCTCTGTGAGCAGCCCCAGCCCAGCAGAGGTGGGCCAGCCCTGAGAGCCTCTCACCATCCCCATCGATGTCATTGTCACAAGCATCCCCCTCGCCGTTGCTGTCTGTGTCCCGCTGGTCGTTATTAGGCACATTGGGGCAGTTGTCACAGGCGTCCCCAAAGGAGTCAGTGTCTGAGTTCTGCTGGTCTTTGTTGGGGAAGAGGCGGCAGTTGTCCTGTGGGCAAGAGGACAGGGATGCCCACTCTGCAGTGGCTGACTGGCAACCAGGGAGAAGGACATCTCCAGCACGCTGAGCGCGAACATCTCACAGCCATGAGCCTGCAGATGCCCACGAGAGGTATCTTGAGGGAGTTGGCACCAAGGTAAAGGGTGAAGCCCTCTGCCCAGCATGCCCCCAGATCCACAGACACGTTCCCGCCCACCCAGCACAGCCACCTCCACGTTCTTGATGCCATCACCATCAGCATCATCATCGCACTGGTCCCCGATGCCATCATTGTCAGCATCCTCCTGCCCTGAATTCGGTGTCAGGCGGCAGTTGTCCTGCAGGCACGGACAGTGTTGAGATGAGAGCTGAAGCACAGCCCTGCCCTAGGCTCCCTGAGCCTGGCATCCCCTGCCCAAGGGTGCCCCATGGGTCCCACCTGCTTGCAGTGCTTGTTGTTGTCAATGCAGGGCAGGGGCTCGTCTGGGTAGCCGTCAAGGTCTGTGTCTTGCCCACACACGTTGCCGTTGCCAGCCCAGCCCACATTGCACTGAAGAAATTAGAAATCAGGGGCTGGGAAAGGAGGAAAAGTCCTGGCAGGACCAGCTGCTGCCCGTGCTGATACCCCCTGCACCGCCTCCACTTTGCCCTCCTCCTGCCTCTGTCCCCTACTCACCGCACAGGAAATTTCGCCGTTCCTCTCGAAGAGGCAGAAGCCATTGATGTCGCAGGGGTTGGAGGTGGGAGTGCTGCAGGACTTCTGCGGGATGCATCCGGACGTTTGGTTCCCCACAAACCCTGACTTGCAGGGACCACACTTGTAGGAGCCCTGGGCAAGAGAGGGCAGGAGCAGGATTAGGGGAGTAGAGTGGCTCTGGATGCCAGGCAGGGGAGTGGGGCAGCTCTCCTCACCAGCGTGTTGGTGCAGATGGAGTTGGGGTCACAGCCTCCATTGTTCCCATCGTTGCATTCATCAATGTCTGTGCAAACCTGCGAGCAGCATGGGAGAAAATTGTCACTGGGGCCCTTCCCTGTTGCTCTGCTGGTTTGTGTCCTGGGAAAGCTGCTCTCCTCCATGAGACACAGCATCCTCTGGCAGGCACAGCATCCTCCCCCCATCTCCAGAGCACCCATGGGGATATAGCCGAGCCCCACAGCCCTGGGCTCACCTGCTTGCTGGCCCTGGCATAGTCAGCCCCCACACCAGAGACGGTGTTGCCTCGGTAGCCAAGGGGACAGGGCTCACAGCGGAAGCCAGGGGCTGTATTGATGCACTTGGAGCCGGGGAAGCAGGGGTTGGCATGAGCACACTGCAGCACAAAGAAAGAGATAGGCTTCACCCTCGGGCATCCTGCCCATTAGAGTGGCCAGTGCCCCAGGGCATCACAGTGAGGCCCCTTTCTGGCTTGAGGACTCATCTGAAAACGAGAAGCATCATCTGCCCACACTGCTCTGGCAGTGTTGGGGTTGCCAACCCACCCCAGGAGTGTGCCCCACCTCATCGATGTCAGTGCAGTGTGTGCCGTTGCCCTCCAGCCCTGGTGGGCAGGGTCCACAGCGGTACCCAGGGTACTCATATGTCTCCATGCAGTCCACACCACTGAAGCAAGGGTTGGGATTGCAGCGGGATCGGTGCTCATGGAAGCCTGAGAAGAGAAAGAAGGGGCAGATGAGGTGAGATGGGGCAGCCCTTTGCCCCCTGAGGTGGGAGCAGAGCCTCGCCAGCACTCACCGCAGACCTGGCACTCCATGATGGTGTTGCGGATCAGAGACATCTCCTTCACCTGCAAGGCAGCAGAGCATGGAGTATCAGGGGGATGCAGTGCCCTGGCTGGCACCACCCTCTGGGGCAATCCATGCCAGGGAGAGCTGGTATTGCCTCATCACCTCACCTGGTCCCTAATGTCTTCTCGCAGTTCAGTCAGCACTCGATTGAAGAGGGTCAGCTGTGTGACCAGCGCCTTGGTCTGCTCACCTGCCAGGAGAAGAAGGGACAAGGTCAGCCCCGTGGATGAGACAGCCAACAGCCCATCCCCCTCCTCGCTGGTCCACACAGGACCCCTCCCCCTACAGGACCCCTCCCCCTACAGTACTCACAAGCCCACCCCCGCCTTAGGGCTCTCCAGGTACCCGAGGCACTGGGACAGGCTGTGGAGGGTTTTCTGCCTCCGTGGAATCCCAAATGCTGGCATTGCTCTCATGCCAGGGAAAGGGGAAAACCAAGCAGGGACTTACCCAGGATGGAGGCCAGCACACTTGTCACTGCAAAAAGAGAGACCAGGGGTTACCAAATGCTTACCACCAGCAGCAGCACCCTGCACAGCTGCTCCTGGCCAGCATATGCACGGTGCCAGGAGCTCCCACCCACGTGGGGACAACTGGACTGGGAGATGCAGGAACACTCTTTGCAGTGTACTGTCACCTCCCACCTCCACATCTCACAGCATGGAACGTGAGCCCCTAAGCTGTCCATACTGCCCCTGCTCAGTGCAGGGCACGCCGGTGCCATTACCTGCACTGTGAATGGACTCATCTCCCTGAAAAGGGCACTCGCTCAGGGCACCCACGCGGCTCATGGACCCTCCCAGGATCAGCTTCATCGACTCCACAAACCCCTGACATAGAAGGGGGAGATGCAGTCAGCTGTGGAGGGCTCTGCCTGACCCCAAAATCACAGGAGGGAATCCCAGCCCTCACCTGCATCCTCTGGTAGGCCTTCTGCCCCGTGCGCAACTCTAGGGACTCCACCTCTGCCAAGGGAATCTCTGACAGCTCAGGCAGCCCCACGCTGGAGTCCATCTGCTTGCAGTCGACGTAGAGCTCCACGCTCAGCATGTCCCCACGCAGCCCGCTGAGGCGCACGATGATGCTGTGGCTCTGCCCATCTGCCACCTGGGCGTGCTGCAGGTTGACCGAGTGCAGCTTGTTGTCTTCCCGCAGGTAACGCACCAGGACTGCAGAGGAGCAGGAAGGGGCTGTCAACTCTCCTCCCACCCCAGCGCCTGCAGCCCCCTGGGACCAGTGTGCACCCACCACTCACCCCAGCAGGCCCCTCGGATGGCAGCAACTGGGTCCCTGCTTCTCTCTGAGCATCAGGGCAAGACCAGGGCCAGCACGTCCCCATGCAGCAGGCACCCACCTTTGTTGATTTTCCCCACTACGGAGACCTCCAGCCACCTCGTGTTGTCCTTCTTGGAGTAGAGCCCAAAGAGGGTCCCCCCCTGCTTAGGGGGTAGGCGGAAGGTGGAAAGGAGGTAAACGTCGTTCACGGTCAGGAGCTCCATCCGGATCTTGTGTGTGATGCTGGACATTTGCCGCGCTTCGCTCGCCATCAGCAGGTCGATGACTGCGGGAGCCAAGTACGGGGGTCGCATCTTGACCGGCAGCCGCACTAGGTGCGGGGACCCGGGCGGCCCAGCCCGCTGTCATCCCGAGGGCACGGGGAGGGAAGGGGTGTCCCTGGACCGCCAGGCTCCGGGGGGGTCCGGGGAAGCCCCGAGAGCTCCGGGCCCCGCCCAGCCCCGGACCCGCGCGGTGGCGCTCCAGGACCGGTAACGGCGCCGCCAAGAAGGACCCACGGAGCCCCCGGCCCCGCTCTCCCGCTCCGCAGACGGGACTTCTCCGCGGGGGCGTCGGCAGACTCCCGTTGTCCCGAGCACCCCGCAGCCGGGGCGAGCAGGGCTGGGCGACCCGAGACGGCCTCACGGGATCGCAGAACGGGGACGCGGCTCGAACCGGGTTGAGGGGGCGGCGCGGAGCTTCGCCGGGACCAGCCCCGAAGTATCGCGGCCGCCCCGCCAAGGCACGGTGGGACCGGGAGCTTCTGGACGGACGGCCCGGCACTGGGCACCGTCCCGAGGCGCTCCGGGGAAGCACGGAGAGCCCGGTCACGCCGCCGCACGGGCGTCCGCCTGCTCCATAGAACCACACCGGGCAGACCGGGAGGAGCCCTGGCGCCGGGGCAAGCCCCAGCCATGAACCCTTGGATTCCCCGCTGAACCGCCCGGGGCGACCAGAGACCTCCCGCCGTCCCGAGCCGGTCCTGGGACCGGCGGCTCCCTGCCCCGAGCTGCCGCCGAGACAAAGTTGGCTCTCAGGGGTGCGGAGCTCCGGGGATGAATGTCCCTCTGTACCCACGCTGCCCGCAGCGCGGCTGCCAGACCTCCCAGGGCGAGGGAGCCGCTGTCAGTGGCCTCCGGCCGGTGAGGAAAACAGGAGAGCAGGGTCGACAGGGCTCCAGCCGCCGACACCGCCCGGTTGGCAGACGGGGCCGGGAGCCTCGTCCGCCTCGCCCCGTCGGGGCCGCCCCGTTGCCGCCCCATCTCCGGCCCGCAGCAGCTTACCGTGCAACCCCGGACGAGCCGCGGCGGCAGCGCCCAGTAGGAGCAGCGCCAGCAGCGCACCGAGCGCTGGGCCCCCCGCGGCCGCCGGTGCCCCCATGCCGCCGGTATCGCCGGTGCGGAGCGGAGCGCGGCGGGGCGGGGTGGTGCGAGCGGGGAGGGGCCGGCGCTGCCGGCGAGGAGGAAACAAAGAGCCGTCAATCACGGGCGCGCATCCCGGGACCCCGGCGGCAGCTCGGCCGCGGCGGCCCGGCCGCAGCCCCGCCAGCGGAGAACCGCAGGGCGGGGCACGGCACACCGGGGCCGGGACTGTGGCTGCGGGCGAGCCACCGACCGCCCCGGCTCTGCCCGCCCCAGGCGCGGCTCCCGCTCACAGAAATTGAGTGTGGCAGGCGCCGGTTCACCGGGAGGTCACTCAGTCTGGGGCCGCCTTCCTCAGAACTAAAGCCGCCCCAGGAGCACCGGAGCATCCCAGCCCGGGAGAGCCAGGGACCGCCGCCGGCAGCCGAGGGCGCGGGACTGCTTTGTCAAGGGTGCCCCACGCTGCAGTGCCAGCCCCCGGGACCGGGCGGTGCTCCCCAGGAGAGAGGGAAGCGATCGAGGCCAGCCCGGCTGGAGAGCGCTCAGCGCCGGGATCCGACCCAAGCCCCGGAGCAACACAATGAGCTCATCCCGGGACCTCATCCCGGGCTGCGAAGAGGGGAATCGGGGCGGCAGGGGAAAGCCGCCGCTGTGCCTTGGGGTGGCGGCTGCAGCTCGGCGCCCCGAGGGCAGCACCTGGTCCGGTTCATGCAGCCGGTGCTCGCCGTGCCGCCCGTGGATGCTCGGGGTCGGCAGGATCGCTCCCCGCTGAGCGCCGGCCAGGCTGGGCGGGCAGCCCGTGGCTCCCTGGTCGTGTTTACTCCTGTTTCCCCCCGGCTCCATAACAACGGGCCGAGCCCAGCCCCGGGGCGACTCCGCGCCAGCGGTCCCGGGTAACTGGAGGGGACGGAGGCGGAGGGGCTGCTGTCGAGCCGCGCACGGTGCCGTTTCCTCTCCCTCCGCTGCCGGCAGGCTCCCAGCTCTGTTTTCTTTCCACGGAAACGTGCCGGGGGCTGCGGGGCGAAGCGCAGGTCTCGGCCCCGGGGACCCAGCCAGTACGGCCAGCTCAGACCCGGGAACTCTGCCCCACTCTGCCGGACACGGCGCAGCTCCCAGCCGGTGCTGCGGGAGCTGCCGGTGGCGGAGCCGCCCCTCGGGAGAGGCGGGCGGAGCCCGCCCGTGTGGTTCCGGGTCGGGCGGGAAGATGGCGGCGCCCATGGAGCTGTTCTGCTGGGCAGGGGGCTGGGGGCTGCCTTCGGTAGACCCCGACTGCCTGGCCGTGCTGGTGAGCGGCGGCGGGGCCGGGGCCGGGGCCAGGGCCAGGGCCGGTGCGTCTCCTCGCTCCGGGCGAGTCCCCGCTCCCGCCGCCGCTGCTCTCCTGTCTTGCAGACCTACGCGCGGTTCACTGGGGCGCCGCTGAAGCTGCACCGGGTCACCAGCCCCTGGAGGAGCCCCTCCGGTAGGAGACCCACTGCCGGGGTTGCCGGCACTGCCACGCAGCTGGGACCGCCCAGCCCGCAGCACCGGAGCCTCCTGCCCCGTGGCACCCCTGCCCTCGTGGCACACTGCCCTCATCTCATTGCATCCCCCTACCCTAGCACGCTGCAGGTGTCCATCTCAGGCGGCTTTTACTCCCTCACCCAGATCCTTCGCCTCACCCCGCGACCCGCGACACACCCTCTGTGCCTTCCGCCTTGCCACATGCACCCTTCCCCCTGTCTTGTGCCCCCTCACTGGTGCATGTGGGGCCTTTACCCCATCACAACACTGCCACCACCACTCCCCAAACGCCTTGCCTGCAGCAGGCTGGCACCCTGGGCACCACCACCTGCAACCACTCCTCTCCCTGCCCTCAGGGCACCTGCCTGCACTGAAGACTCGGGACGAGGGCACCATCTCCAAAATGCAGCAGATCATAACTCACCTCAGGAAACAGGTAGGGGGGGCGAGCAGAAAGGGACATCTTCTGGCCCTGGATTGGGGGGCACCAGCCCCCTGGGGAAGGATGGGGCTTTGTCGTGGTCACCCAGAGGCACAGGCACGGACAGGGTTTGGCACATCCCCTGCGGGTCGTTTGCTCTGCAGAAGTACAACGCCGACTACGACCTCTCAGCCGCGCAGGAGGCAGACACGCTGGCATTCGTGTCCCTGCTGGAGGAGAAGCTGCTGCCTGTGCTGGTGAGGCTCTCTCTGGAAACATCTTGGGGGGGAGGGGGACTGGGCAGGTGATCTTGCCAAGGACCAGAACCACTCCCTGGAGCAATGCTGGTGGGCTCCACTGTACACCCACCTGCCAGGAGAGACAGAGAATGTGGTAGGTGGCAAAATCCTGCGGGTCTGGAACATCAGTGTCAGGGATTGGGGCGCTGGGAGTCTTGTGTGGCAGTGGTGGGGTTGTGCAGCTGGGGCTGGGGGCTGGGCTTAACCCTGGTGGTCCCTTAGCCCCTCATGATCTTTAGGGTAGGGGACAGGCTCTGCTCACTTGCTCCCTGCGATAGGACAAGGAGCAATGAATGGAAGCTGCAGCACAGGAGGTTCCACCTCAACACAAGGGGGAACTTCTTGCCTGGAAGGGTCCCAGAGCACTGGCACAGGCTGCCCAGAGAGGCTGTGGAGGCTCCTTCTCTGGAGCCTTTCAAGGCCTGTCTGGATGTGTTCCTGTGTGCCCTGAGCTGGATTGTATGGGCCTGCTCTGGCAGGGGGGGTGGGCTCTTTGGGTGCCTTCCAACCCCTGACACCCTGTGATCCTGTCCTGTGCCCGGCACACAGTGCCGGGCACAGGGACTTTGTGGTGCCCACCATGGCAAAAGGCTGCACTGAGTCCAGCCCTGCCCCATGCTCTGGGCATGGCTTGTTCTCCACTGCAGATCCATACTTTCTGGGTGGATGCAAAGAACTACGTGGAGCACACACGGAAGTGGTATGCAGAAACCATTCCCTTCCCCCTCAACTTCTTCCTGCCCAACTGCATGCACAAGCAGCACCTGGAGCGGCTGCAGCTCATGTGGGGAGATGGCTACATGGAGGATGAAGAGAAACTGGAGAAGGAGGTGAGAAGCTGTGGTCTGCTCACAGCAAGTGCCCAAAGGGACCCACGTGAAGCTAACATCTTAACTGGGTTCTGGGGTTCACCCTGGTTGAGCAGCTCCCTCCCACTCCCCTCAGCAGCGTGGCAGTCGGCCGCGTGGACGGGCGGGTGACGACTTCTCTGTCCTCCCCCTCCTCCAGCTCTACAGGGATGCTCGGGAGTGCCTCACTCTCCTGTCCCAGCGCCTTGGTGCCCAGAAGTTTTTCTTCGGAGACTCGTAGGTGGCCGTAGTGGGAAGGTGCTCTGGGGCTTGAGAGCCCCCACACACACCTGGGTGGGATCGAGACCTCATGGTCTGTGGGGAATCTGCAGCCTATGGGGTTTGGGCAGAGCTGTCTGTGCCAACACAGCACAACATGGGCAGTGGGAGTTAAGGCTGTGGAAGCTGTTCCCAGCTCCAGCATCTCTTTTTCCATCTCTTGTTGGATCCAGCAGAGCTGCTCTGTGATGGGGTCACCCTACTCCTCTTCACCTTGCACCTTGGGGGTTGGAAGCAAAGAGCTCTCCTCAGGAGGAGGAGGAGGAGTTGCTTGCTGGTTCCTGGGGTGCAGGGGACTGGAGGTGGCCAATGTATGCTGGTGGCTTTGGGTTGAGTGCAGAAGGAAAGGGTGGCAGAGACCATGACCATCACAGGTCTCTGTGCCCCAGGCCAGCCTCCCTCGACGCCTTCGTCTTCAGCCGCCTGGCGCCGCTCCTGAAGGCGAAGCTGCCCAACGGGAAGCTGCAGCAGCACTTGAAGTCCCTGCAGAACCTGTGCAACTACTGCACCTCCATCCTCAGCCTCTATTTCCCTTGGGATGGAGGTGAGATGTATCCCCCTACCCTTGCCCTATGGGCTCAGGGTGACCTGTCCCTCCTCCACACCCCTGTTCTGTCCCCCCAGGTGAGCCCCCAACCAGTGCCCCACGGGCTGCAGGTAGTGATGGCAGTGAGGCAGAGGAGGACCCCCACAAACGGCGCAACCAGCTGCTGTCGGTGCTGGTGGGACTGGTGGCCATGCTGGGCTATGCCTTCCTGAGTGGCATCGTCTCCATCCAGCGCGGCGGTGTAGGGCCGGCTGGCCGCCAACCCATCACCCTGGAGGAGGAGGAAGAGGAGGAGGAGGAATGAGGAAGAGCTGCCTGCCTGTTCCTCCTGTGGTCGCTGGAAATGACTGGTTCTGTGCCGAGAGCCTGGCAGCATCGTTCCCTGTGGGTGCTTTGCCCTGTGTCCCACCAGGACTTGCAGCCCTCTCTGTGGGGACTGTGCCTGCCATGCCAATAAACCTCCCTTTCTCTGCCTGTGCCCTCTCGTCCTCCCAGGAAGCTCAGAGACCTCCATATTTTGCCCTGTTGCACAGGCTGGAGTGCTGTAGCAGGCACTGATGTGCTCCTCTGCTGCCTGGGGTACCACTGCACCCTCTGTCCTCCTCTTGGCCCCAACCCCCTGGGGACATGTGTGGGTGTCTCATCACCGAGTCCCATCCTTTCCCCAGCAGCTGTGGGGCTGAGCCTTCTGTCTCTGCTGCCCTCCAGCTGTCAAGTACAGCCGGTAGCAGGTCCTGCGGGGTTATGTCCTCACCACCAGCACGCTGCTGCTGCCAGCTCAGCTTCTCCAGGAGCCAGCAGAGCCAGCAATGGTCCCTGGCCAGCTGACTGCTACGGCATAAACCAGTAGCAAAGGAGGCTCCCGGGATCCTTGGCAAAACGTGTCCCGAGCTAGGGAGGACGCAGTGCTCCCCACTGCTGGTTGGACACCCAGAGCTCAGCTCCCTGCTGCTGGTGGGGTTCTCAGAGCCCAGCTCCTCGCAGCAGCAGGGCAGGAGCAGGGTGGCGAGCGGCCACGGCGGCAGCAGGAATCCCTCCGGCGCTGACGGCTCTGTTTGCATTCCTCGGTGTCTGCCAGCGACGGGAGTTCCTCGCAGCTGGCACTGCCAAAAGCACGTCGTGCGGTAAGCGGCGGTGCCTCGGCGAGCAGTGGCTGAGGACGCGTGGGCTGCAGAGCGGAGGGGGTGGGGGATGGTAGCCCCTGGCACCGTGTGCCCTAGCAGCACCGTGGTGTTTCCTTGGGACACCTCGCCTGGGGCTTGGTGCTGGGGTTTGGCAGCGCTGCTGCGGTTTCCTTTGGCCGCTGCCGCTTTACGAGCGCGCAAATGGAAAGGCGGCGGCCGGCCAGGCAGACCGGCACGGCGGCGGCACACAGCCCCCGCTTGTTCGGCTGCTGCTGCCACCGGCATCCTGACACCGCTGCTGTGGGCACCGTCGTGGGCTGGCTGTGCCCAGTATCCCCCAATTAAGGTCGCTGGACTCGCGTCCCGTGTGCCCCCGACGGTCAGGGCCCCACAGTGTGCTGTGCTGGGAGCTGAGCCGCAGCGCTCTGCCGGGGCTGGCTGCAGAGCCTCCCCCACGCTGGCCCAGTTTGAGGGGCCCCACTGGGAGGGGGATGACTCAATGCAGCCCCCCCGTGCCCGCTCCCCCCATAACGTCACTCGGGAAGTATGTGCCCGGCGCTCCCAATTCCCCTTAGATGGCGGGGGGGGGGGGGGNGGGGGGGGGGGGGGGGCTGATGGCAGATGGCAGGGGAAACCACCGTGCACGGCAGCTGCTGCGGCCGGGAGCAGGAGCTGAGGCTGCTGACGTCGGGGCCCGGCCCTAAACTCTGGCTGCGGGTCCTGGCTGCCACCGGCCCCAGGTCCCTGCCAGCTTCTGGCCTCTGCCCTGCCCAGGGGACGCTGCAATGGGCAGAGGGGAGGGAGATGCTACCCTCGGTGGTGACAGCCTCCTTGCAGCATAGACCTGGTCCCCGGCAGGGTGCCCTCAGGAATCGGGAGAGAGGCAGGATGGGACCCCATGGTGCCACTATCCCCAAACCTGTCCTCTCCTCTGTCTCCCAGCCCAGTCCCAGCGAGGGAGCATAGGGAGAGCACAGGCAAGGCTGTAGAAAACTTGTTTGTTTTATGAAAACTTCTAGAAAAGAGCAGACCTTACAGTCCTTGGATCAAACAGGTCCCCTGGGGCATCGGAGGGCTGCAGGGGCTCCGCTGCAGCCCCAGCCCTGTACAAAGACCTATCCCCAAGCCCTGCACCAACACCAGGCTCATGGTGCCAGCACCTCTGTCCTCTGCCAGCCCTGGCCACACTAGGCTGGCTGCTTCCACAGGAATGTCTGGATGGAGTCGCTGGGAGCTGTGGCCTCAATGAAGCCGACCCGTGGGTCGGAGATCCCAAAGGACACGTCCACAGAGGAGCTGTGAGGATGGGAGAGAGGAGATGCAGGTCAGAGGGGGAAGCCAGACTTTGAGCCGGGGCACAGTGCTGAGCCACTCACCGGTTCAGAACCACCAGGACGATGGCGCCATCGGGGCGCAGGAAAGCTGAGTGCTCCAGGTCACACCGGCGGCACCTCTTGGAGACCTTCAGCCCCACCCGCTGCGAGCCCTCAGGGATGAACTTGCTGCTAGGACAAGCAGAGTCTTGAGGGTGCTGCCCACGCTCGCGGCTGTAGCTGACAGTCCCTTGCTAGCCGCCCCCAGCCCCCACCCACCTGAAGTGCCCCAGGTGGTAGAACATGGGCTGCTTGTAGAAGACGTCCTTGCTGCTGTCCACAATGACAGGGCTGTCCACATAGTTTTTGCTCCAGTTGGGGCCCCCATCCAGGTCCAGGGCCAGGTTCCAGTCTGTCCAACCGGTCACATAGTTGTTGAGGTTCTGCAGGGAGGTGACAGCAGTGAGTCACAAGGGGGTGCAGGGGGTGGCTGGCACATCAGTGGCCCCCACCAAACCCTACCGTGAGGATGCTGTGGCTGTATTTGCTCCCACGGTCCCAGCCACCTAGCACCACCCTGGGCTCCCAGAAGTAGGAACCAGTGGAGGCCTCCGTGGAGAGGAGGAAATAGTCCGGGAAGAGGTGGTGGGTGATGGAAAGCGTGAGGTCAATGGGTGCCAGGAAGTCCAGGTACCAGTGGATGCCGATGCCACTGATGTAGCTGGCGGCCACAGGGTCTTTGAGAACCTGTCAGGAGAAGGATGTCACCAGCGCCCAAGGCTGGGAGAGCAGAGCCACTGTGAGGCTCGAAGAGCCACCCTGAGGACTCACCACTTGGGCCCAGTAGGGCAGCATCACCCTCTGGTCATCCAGGATGATGAGCTGGATGTGGCGGTGCGAGCTGTTGGCCAGCGCAGGGCCCAGGTCCTGTGCGATGAAGTCTCGCTGGTGCTCAGGGGAGAAGCCCAGGCACTGGAAGGGGTAGAAGACAATCTCACCAGCCGTGGGCTCGTTCCCTGCTGTCACAGCCCAGAAGGTCAGGTTGTGCTTGGCATATTCATCCAGGAACCTGGGCACGGGGCAGTGGCAGATGATGAACGGCCCCAACACGAGTGGCACCGTCCCCAGCCCTGAGCACAGCAACCCCAGCACTCACTGTGCTCCCACAGCTCCTCACCGGATGAAGTACTTGGCCCAGGCCTGGTGGTACTTGTCCCCGGGGCTGCCCTTCAGTGTCCCTCTCCCTGTCATGGCACCGTTTGTCTTCATCCAGACCGGGGAAGTCCAGGGGCTGGCATACAGTGACAGTGGCCGCTTGGCCACTGCCTGGGCTGCCTGGAGGATGGGGATCTGGGAAAAACAGGGATGGCAGTAAAGCTCTCCTGGTCTGCCCCAGTGCCAGCATCACTGATGGCAGGACAAGGTATCCCCTTCTTCATCAATGAGAAAGAGCTCCCTGCCCCCATCTCATGCCATCCTCACCCTGGAGCCTTGGGCTCACCCTGCAGGACTAACCTTCATCCGCGTGTCCTCCTCTGTCAGGTTGAAGTGCTTCAGGTTGAAGTCCCCTTCCGCATCAGCGTAGGTGTAGAGGCGGACAGAGAAGTCGGTGCTGGCCATGGGGACACGCACGAGGTTGTACTCAATGCCTGGGGACAGAGTGGGTGGCAATGAGCACCCCTTTGGGACCAGCCCAAGCAGAAGGCTGGACAGACTAGCACTGCCACTCAGCAGCACTGTTCTGCCCCAGGCTCACCTTCCTCAGAGAAGTAGGAGCGGATCAGGTGGTTCTGGGTATCCTTGGACAGGGACTGGATGTTGATGGCAGCTGAGTCAGTGACAGAGCCACCAAAGCCCTTCACCCTCTGGTACCGCTGCGCCGTGTCCAGGGTGAGGTGGAAATCTGAGGGGGACAAAGCATTGTCACAGCTACCATGCAGGGACAGACTCTCTTTCGTTGAATGATAGAATCAGAGAATGTCAGGGGCTGGAAGGGACCTCCAAAGCTCATCTAGTCTAGCCCCCCTGCCAGAGCAGCATCACCCAGAGCAGATCACACAGGAACACATCCAGACGGTTCTTGAATATCTCCAGAGAGGGAGATTCCACAACCCCCCTGGGCAGTCTGTTTCAGTGCTCCGGCACCCTCACAGTGAACAAAATTATTTCTCAGGTTCACGTGGAGCCTCCTGTGCCTCAGCTTCCACCCACTGTCCCTTGTCCTGCCACTGGGCATCACCAAGAAGAAGATGGCTCCATCCTCCTGGCACCCCTTATACATTTATAAACGTGAATGAGGTCACCCTTTAGTTATCTCCTCTCCCCAGCTCCCTCTTTGCCAGTGCCCAGGCAGGCATCCGGGCACGGTGGTACCTGGGGTCTTGATGTTGTGCCGGAAGCTGCCCTCGCTGTGCTCCAGCCGCTTGCCAGCCTTGCTGCTCTCATACTTGATGTAGGTGCCTGGGGCAGGCAGGACCACAGGGTCCAGCGTGTCGCAGTATGTGGCGCTGCAGACACACACCGGTGAGCCGTGCCCGAAGTCTTTGGCATCGCAGGGACGGCCACCTGCATCAGGAGGGAAGAGCAGGCAGGCACAGAGGGCTGTGGCAGGAGCCCAGCCCACCCCTTCGACCCACCGCGACCACCGAGCCCGCAGCTTTGCCACCCCGAGCCACTGAGCTCTGCAGCTCGGGGACCTACCACTAGCACTTACCTGCCGCCTGCAGCGCTGCCTGCATGAGCAGGAGCCAGCCTAGGATGCTGGCACACCCGGGCCCCATGGTACCTCTGCTGCAGCACGGCTCGGATGGACACTGAGGGCAAGGACAAGGGCTGGGAGCAGGGCAGCAGGCATCAGCACCTCTCGCCCTGTCCCAGCCCTACACAGGGGCAGCCCCAAAGCAGGGACAGCCCCAGGGCGGGCACAGCCTCAGCATCCCACTGGCCCAGAGTCTTTGGAAGCAGATGCCAGGGCGCAGCCTCCCCTACCCCATCCTCTCCCTACAGCCCCAGCCCAGCATTCACTTTCCCTTCTGCCCTGCCAATGCCCACAGACAGCTCTGGCTGCCTCCTAGCTGAGGGTGCAGCTCCTTGGGCATATGCTACTTTCCCATGCCCACCAACCTGGTGTTCCCAGCCACCCATGCCAGCTGTACTGGCAGCTCAGTTCACTCCCACCACTCCCCTCCCAGTCCTTCTCCCTCCTTGCTCACCATGGTCATGCTGTGCCATGCCATGCCACTTCATGTGTCCCCAGTACCTCCTGAGCTGTGGCTGGGTACAAACAGGTCCATGGTCCCAACCCCACTGGCACAACAGCTTGGACTTGCCCAGCCAGAGTGATTCGAGGCTCAAACCCTCAACATGGCAACTCCCACATGTCCCTGCTCTCTACAAGTGCTCCTGCCCTGGCCTGTCCTTCCCTTGACATTGGGCAAGGAGCTTCTTGGAAAGGGCACAAAAGGAGCCATCTCTGTGCCTCAGGACACTAGTGCCAGGCTGCTTGCCCTGGGCAGGGGAAGGTGTGGATGGGATGGCACCAGCTCACTGCTCCCCGAGACTGTGCAGGATGGGGAGTGGGGCCAGGCAAGTTGTCCCACACACATCACCTCCCACTTCCTGCCCAGCAGTGATGCCCAGCACCATGGGCATGGTTTCAGAGTGGGGCTGCTCTCTGGGGTCATCCCCATCCCTATGCCCACCAGCTGATGAAGCCACTCCAGACCCAGACGCTTACCTGCTGCCAGGAAAGCCTCTTGCCGCGTCTCTGCTGGGCGTGGGGCAGCAGGGCAGCAGGACCTGCTGCGTTCTGGCTGTGCGTGGTAGGAGGTGACAGCGTCTGGTGGAGCAGGAAAGGTGAGTCCAGGAGAAAACAGCTCATGAGACTCTCTGCATATGAAGAGGAGCCCAGGGATAGTTTTGCAACCTTGCTCCAGTGAGAGCTTTCGACACTGGCAGCAGCATTTGCAAAACTCTCCCGGAACCTGTGCCAGCGGTGCAGCGGTACCTGGGGTGCAGGGTGTGGGATGCCCACCAGTCCCCTAAAGTGCCTCCATCACCCCAGGCAGTCCACTCCAGCCAGCCCCAGCACAGTACTTCCCTTTTAGAGACCCCCATGGAAGCAGCAGCATCTCCCTTGGCAAGGGTAGGGCCTGATGTGCCCTCCTCGGGGTGCCCACTGGGGTCACATGCAGCTGCTCAGCCTTGAGTGCCCCTGGACAACAGCTTGACTTTGCCACCAGTGCAGGCAAGAGCTGTGCTGGCAGTGCCACAACCAGAGCCTGTGCCCCATTTGTGGCCACATCAGCAACTTTCCTGGTGTAGGTGGAGGCACTGCCACAGCCTTGGGCAACCCTGCATGCAGCCAGACACAGCAGGGATGGCTGCGCCCTACTCCTTGCCATCCAGCTGAGGAGCTGGTGGGCATACTGAGGGGGGCTGTAGGTGCTGAAGTCCCACTACTTGTCCTGCTGTGGGGCTGTGTTCCCCACACCCAAGCCCCACACCCACAGCTGGGCTGGGTGGAGCAGGCTGCAGCAGTTTATCATCTGCAAAACAAGTCTGGGCTCCACACCTTCTAATTTGGGATCCTTTCTAATTGCACCTGCCCACTGGGAGAAAGGAGTGGGGCAGAACCATGGCAGAAGTGGCAGCCGCCCAGCCTGGCCTTGGTGTCCCCCTGACACTGCTCACAAAGGTGGCCAGGCAGCCACCCACCCACCCACCCCTCCTGTTGTGGCCAGAGCAAGGAACCCCTGGTACCAGCTGCAGCTGGTGAGGACAATAGGGGTGGTGCCTCCTGCCTCATCCCAGCCCCTCACACCCACTGCCAGAGGAGGTCACAGCAGTGATGGGAGGGCTGGAAGCATGAGGGCAGGCTGAGAGAGTTGGGGCTGTTCAGCCTGGAGAAGAGCAGGCTGCAGGGAGACCTTAGAGCAACCTTCTAGGATTTGAAGTGGACTCCAGAAGAGCTGGAGAGGGAGTTTGGCCAAAGGGCTGGAGTGGCAGGATGAGGAGCTCTGGCTTCAGACTGCAAGCAGCTTGATGTGGATGGGACATTAGGAAGCAATTCCTCATGATGAGGGTGCTGAGGCATTGGAACAGGTTGCCCAGAGAGACTGTGAAGGCTCCAACCCTGGAAGTGCTCAAAGCCAGATTGAATTAGGGCTTTGAGCAAGCTGGGCCAGTGGGAGGTGTCTCTGCCCATGGCAGGGGGCTTGGAACTGGATGACCTTTAAGGTCCCTTCTAACCCTTCTATGATGACTGAGAAGGAACACTCCAGCTCCCTCCTTCCAGGACTTTCAAGATGCTGGCAACATTCCCAAATGCTGGAGCAAGCAGATAGTGTGACTGGTGTTGAAAGAGCAAACAGGAGGGCCAGGTGCTTGTGGGCCAGAAGAGAGGCCATGAGCAAGAGCCAGCTCAGGATGCTGGCATACCCAGACCCCATGGCACCTCTGCTGCAGCACAGCTTGAACGGATGCTGATGGCAAGGACCAGGGCTGGGAGCAGGGCAGCAGGCATCAGCAGCCACAAGGGCAGCTCCAAGGCACAGAAGGGTCTAAGAGGCCACACCAGTGGGTGGTGGCTGTGTGCAGCCAGAGGTGGCATCAGCCTCCTTTGTCTGCAAGGTTTGCTAGATGGGGACTCTGATACACCACTGCGCCCTGCCCGCTGCGTCTGCCCTGCTGCAGCAGGGACCTTCGGATGCGAAAGGAGGAGCAAGCTGCGGGAAACCAGCAGCACATCTGAAAGGCATCAAGAGCTGGCGAGCAGCTGAGTCTTCAGCTGCAGCCATAAACAAGGCAGCCACACGCGGGGGGCCACGGGGACGCAACCTTCTGGGGCAGCCTTCGCCCTGCCCAGCGCTGCGCCGAGGAAAGCCGAGAGGCTTCCCAGTGCGTGGGGGAAACACTGACGGGGACGGCGCATTCCGGAGGGAGCACGTCACGGCTTTACTTGGCACCCCCAGCCACACATCCAGGCTCCAACGGAGCCACGTGTGGATGCAGGGCCCAGGAGACAGCGCAGCAGCAGCTTCGTGGGGCTGGAAGTGCTGAGGAGGGAGGGTGGAGGTTGGGAAGTGCCAGGAGCAAGCAGCAGCCCTGGTGAGACCCTGGCAGCAGGAGCAGGACTCCTGAGCTCTCCTGCACCCCCAGCAGTGGATCACCACTGTCTGCCAACGTTGATGCTGGAAAGAGTGGGGGAAAGGGTCAGAGACTCAGAGACCTTCCCAGCCACTCCACACCGTTCCCAGCACTGCCCTTGCCATCACTGCTGACGCCAGAGGTAGGTCTGGATGGAGTTGGCTGGAGCCACAGTCTGGATGAAACCCACGGCAGGATCCCGGATCCCGAATGGCACATCCCAGCCGAACCTGGGGAGTGAGAGGGACTGAGCAAGCAGGACCAGTGACGAGCATCCCCCCATGCCCCCGTGCCTGGGGTGCCCCCACTGACTTGTTGAGGACCACCAGGACGAGGGCCCCGTCGGGGCGCAGGACAGCCACATGCTCCAGCTGGCAGATGAGGCATCGGCGGGTGCTGTGCAGCCCCACGCGCTGCGAGCCCTCGGGGATGAATTTGCTGTGGGGAGAGGAGCAGGGCAGGGATCACATCCCTGATCTTGAGCTGGCAGCTGCACCTGATGCCCTCTGACCCACCTGAAGTGCCCCAGGTGGTAGAACATGGGCTGCTTGTAGAAGACATCCTTGCTACTGTCCACGATGACAGGGCTGTCCACATAGTTCTTGACCCAGTTGGGGCCCCCCTTCAGGTCTAGGGCCAGATTCCAGTCTGTCCAGCCAGCCACAAAGTGGTTCAGGACCTGAGGAGGTGGGAAAGGGCTGAATGGGGCAGAGTGGGGCCCCAGTTCTGGGACAAGGTGTGCTGGGGGCGAGGGCCATACTGTCAGGATGCTGTGGCTGTAGTGGACCCCTCGCTCCCAGCAGCCCAGGGAAACAGAGAACCGTAAGGTGAAGACTCCACTGCAGGCCTCCGTGTAGAGGAGAAAATGGTCAGGGAAGAGCTTGTGGGTGGCATCCAGGCAGCTGGCAGGGACAACGCTGTCCATGTACCAGTGAACTCCCACACCGGCGGCATAGCGGGCAGCAGTGGCATTGCCCAGGACCTGGGCACAGCAGAGAAGACATCTTACACAAGGGTCATCAGCACTCTGCCCTGTGGGGATGGACACATGTCAGTGGGGTCTCCTGGTGTCACCTGCATCCCCCCTTGTTCCTTCCTGTGGGCACCACAGGCTCCAGTGCCCAAAACCCTCTCCCTTCAGCCCCTGTACCCCAAGCAAGAAAGCCATGGGCAGCACTCTGATGTGGCTCCAGCATTCCATTGGGCACAGAGCAATGTGTGTGTGTGGGCAGGATCACAGATGTGCCCCTTGGTGGGCTCCTTGCCCCCAGCTTGGCCACTGCTGCTGCCTGGTCCTTCTTTTGCATCCCCTCTCCAATGTGCTCTGGTCAGGATGCAGCTCTGCCTGGTCCCTGGGTGCTACTAGTTTGAGGTGCTACTGTGTCCCCCTGCAGCCTCAGCCTCACTCAAGCAGGGGCAGGAGCAGGTTCAGGTTTTATTTCCTTTCCTTTTAGTTTAAGGAAAATGCTTCTCCAGCTATGCCAAGGGTAAGGCCAAACCCTCTGCTCTGCAGAGTAGGGTTATAGGTCGGACCTGGTGATCCTGAGAGTCTTTTCCAACCTGGATGTTTCTGTGATTCTGTGAAACCAGCGCCCAAACGCTGCCTGGGAAAGGCGCTGGAGTGCCAGCAGTGGCTCTGCATGTGGGAATCCAGGACACAGATGCCACCTCCTGTCCTTGCTTCAGCCAGGTAGAGGCAGCTGCCACCACACAAGCCAATACCAGCAGCTCCGATTTGCCTCCTGCTCTGCCTGGGACTGTGAGCAGCTGCTGGCTTCCTTTTCAGCTAAAACTCCAAGCCTGGGTGGGACAGGGAGGGGAGGGGAGGGGAGGGAGAGGGAGCTGAGCAGGGCAGCAAGTTTTGCTCTTCACCACTTTGGCCCAGTGTGGGAGGTGGATGCGTTGGTCGTCCATGATGATGAGCCGGGTGCGGTGGGCGCTGCGGGCCAGCGCGGGGCCCAGGTCGTGGACCACGAAGTCTCTCTGGCTCGCGGCAGTGAAGACAATGGTGGGGAACTGGGAGGGCGTGAGGAGCGCTGCGAGGGGCTCGTTCTGTGCTGTCACTGCCCAGAAGGTCACATTGTGCTTGGCATATTCATCCAGGAACCTGGCACGGGGAAGCAGGGGAAGCATCAGCCGCATCTGCCCGCTCCAACCCACTCCCCAGCTCCCTGCCAAGCCCCTGCCTGTACTCCCCAGCACCACTCTGCTCTTTGTGGTCCCCGAGCACCACAGCCCCAAGGGATGATACTTGATGAAATAGTTGGCCCAGGTCTTGTGGTACTTGTCCCCTGTCTGCCCCTTCAGGATGCCCTTCCCGCGGACATCTCCGTTGCTCTTCACCCAGCCTGGGGCGGTCCAGGGGCTGCCTAACAGCGACAGTGGTCGCCTGCTCATGGCAAAAGCTCGGTGCAGGAGAGGGATCTGCAAGAGGGGGCAGAGGGTCTGGCTCAGCCGCGGCTCTCCAAAAACACACATCCCAGCACAGGAGGAAGGAAAGAACTCAAGGGACCTCCATGGGCAATGGCAGCCTGTGAGCACCACCCCATGGCACAGTGCCCTGGCTCTGCACCCTGCCAGTGCCAGCCAGGACATGCTCGGACGTGCCCTGAAGGAGGTGCCAGCTCCCACGGGCTGTCCCCATGCAGCCTGCCACCTTCTGTGGGAGTCAGCAGGACCTGCTCACAGGGGTTCTGGCAGGTGCAGGAGCTCCAGTGGGAGAGGGGACAGGATGCCGATGGCAGCAGCTTCAGCCTCCCACCTTCATCATCACATCTTCTTCTGCCAGCTTGAAGTGCTTCAGTTCATAGTCGTCGGGGACGTCGTCGTAGCTGTAGGGACGTGTGGAGAAGTCACTGCAAGCCATGGGGAGCCGGAGGAGGTTGTACTCAATCCCTGGGGAGAAGGAAAGGCATCCAGAAAGGAAGCAGAGCAGGCGCTCAGGTGCTGGATGTCCCTGCAGCGCCCATAGTCACCTCTGGGGACCCCGCGAGCCAACGTCCTCGTTGCTCACCACTCTCGGAGAAGTAGGAGCGCAGCAGCTGGTCCTGGGCTGGCCGTGACAGCTCCAGAATGTTGAGGGCAGCAGAGTCGGAGAGGGACCCACCGAAGCCCTTCATGCGCTGGTACAGCGCAGAGACATTGAGCGTCAGCAGCAGCCCTGCGAGGGAGACCCCAGCTCAGCTCCCCGTGCCCAGGGGTCCTGCAACGGCACCCACTGCCCACCCACCCACTGCAGCAGGTACCTGGGGCGCGCAGGCTGCGCTGGAAGCTGCCCTCGCTGCGCTCCAGCCGCTTGCCAGCCTTGCTGCTCTCGTACTTGACATAGGTGCCCGGGGGTGGCAGCACCACGGGGTCCAGCGTGTCACAGTACGTGGCGTTGCAGACGCACACGATGGAGTCCTGGCCAAAGGACTTGGGGCTGCAGGGCCGGGCACCTGGCAGAGATGGGCACAGTAGGGGCAGGTGGCAGCTTGGGGACACATCCCTGACAGACCTCTCCTGTCGATACCAAGCTGCTGCCTCTGCCCCCACTGGATCTCCTCTGGCATCCCAGCTCTGGCACTGTCCTTGGGCTCCTGACCCTGTGCCAGTGCACGCCGGCACCCAAGCCACACCACCCCATTGCCCCCCCCCGCAGCGTCCCTGCACTCACCTGTGGCCCAGGGCACCACATGCAGCAGCAGCCAGCCCAGGACAGCAACAGCCCTCATGGCCCTTCTGAGTCTTTCCAGATGCAAAGGGTCACAGAGAGCAGAGCCTGCGAGCAGCGGCATCGTCAGGCAAGACGGGCACAGAGGAGGTGGTGGAGGGGGCAGGCTCAGCTGGATCAGCAACATCTCCTCTGCCCCTGCTGCTCCAACCTGTGCTGCGGTCAGCCCTCCTCCTCCTCCTCCTCCTCGTCCTCCTCCTCCTCAGTCAGCTCCAGTCTCCTCACGTCACCTTCACAGGGAGCCACTTCGAGACCTCCCTCTCCCACCCCCACAGCTCCTCCTTGCCTTCCTCTTAGCCTGTGCCTACCGCTGGTGTTGGACCTTGACCATCGTTTGTCTGCTGACGGCAGGGCCAAAGCCAGGGGCCTCCTGCTGTCCTGCCATCAGCCCTCGGGGAGGAGAGACAAGGACATCACAGTGGCAGCTCTGGCTACAGAAAAGGCCCCACCAGCACAGGGAGCTGCAGCTCAAGCAGCCCTGAGCACCCCCTGCAATACTGTGAGTGAAGAGCTGATTTCCTTCTTTTGTCAGGCAGGGTCTGGACGGATCCCTGGAAGCAGAACAGAGCCCAAGGGCAGGCTCACTTGGCCCCAGAGGCTGTCCTGCTGATGGGCACCATGGGCAATTTACCCTTGCCCATGGACCTGGTCCCCCCATCCTCCCCCCCAGTAGCTGCTGTGGCCATGCACCCAGCATGGAGAAGTTCCAGTACCCCCAGCAAGGATGGCAAATGTGGCTGCATAGCCTCGTGCAGCAAAAGGACCTGCCAGGAGCTGGGGCCAGTGCCCAGCCCTGCCTAAGCTGTTTGCTTTGCCCACTCCACGACAGCATGCAGCAGTGGCAGCAGGTTGGCAAATAGTACAGCTGTGTCCTGGGCACTGCCAACCAAAGCCAGGGCTGCTATCCATCACTCAGGGGCACCTTTGGCACCTCTCTGCAGGGGTGGCCCTGGGGGACAGGGAGCAGCCACTGCTCCCAGGAACACTGAGCCAGAGCTCAGCTTCCCTCCAGAGGGTTAAGAGCTCCGTTAGCTCTGCTCTCAGGGTGGAGCAGCACTTCATGACTAATTTTCTCCTATTCTGGTCTATCAGTCACAGCTGTGGGGCAACTCAATTAATCGAACTTCCTCCTGCCCTCCAGCTCTGCCCTGCTGTGGTCCCTGCACCTCTGCCTGCCAAGGAATCAGGAAAGAAGCAGGCAGGAATGGGGCAGCTCCCAGTTCTGACCCAGGGGGCAAAGCAGCAGCCTGGGAAGGAAACTCCTGGCCCTGTCCATCTCCCACCTCCAGCTCTGACTAAGGCATCAGGCTGCTACACCCAGCCTATTAAACCCCAATTTTGGGGAGAGGATATAGGTCAGCCCTTGCTGCCCCATGGTGATCAGCTGCCTCCACACCTGGGATGCCCTACGCACCCCTCCCAGTCTTGGGGTCTCCCTCTGCCTGCCCCCTGCCTGGTTACAACTCCAAGGAGCAAAAATGCTGTGGAGGCTGCTGGAGCTCATCCTTATCAGCATCAGCTGATAAGAGCTTCCTGCTGAGCAGGAAAAGTGAGATCGAGGGGAAGGGGAATGCCTTGGCACAGAGCTGGTGGCACATCTGCTGCTGGGCAGCCCCACCAAATCCTCTCAAAGCTGCTTCTTGCTGCCGCTCCCAGCAGCCAGGATTTCTCCTGGCACTTCTGGACCTGCCCCCACAGCAGGCAGAGGAGCCTGGCGGGGGTGGAATTTTGTCCCTTAAGCAGGCCCATGGGGATGGAGCTAGGGCTGAGCTGCTTTTGTGGGGATTACAACTCCCAAACCACCAGTGCCAGAGCAGGAGCAGGTGTGCAGAGCCTGAATGGTGGCTCTGGAGCCTGCCAGGATCCTGCCAGGCAGCTGGACCAGCTCTGTGCAGAGCCTGAATGGTGGCTCTGGAGCCTACCAGGATCCTGCCAGGCAGCAGGACCTTGAACCTGAGCACAGGGAGGCCCATTCCTCAATGTTGGTCCCCGATTACATGCCAGGTACTGGGAGCTCCTACCCTCCTAGCTCCAGCAGCCACCAGTGTGTGCCACAAAATGTGCCAAAGCTTTGCACAAGAATTAATGAGCCAAGCCCAGCGACGTTGGAGGCTTCGCCCCCGCTCCATTGAACACGGAGCTAAGTCAGTCCCTCAGAGCCGAGCAGAGTGCAGGGACAAGGACACAGACATGCGCCCCGGGGTGATTCAGCGTCCGGCCGTCGGCTTCTGCTACCAGGGCTGGTAAGTAAGAACCTGGGAAAGCAGCAGCAGGTGGAGGAGAGGTCCTGCAGCGGGATGCAGGGATGCTGGAAGCAGGATGAGCTTTTGCTGCGATCCTAGAGAAATATTTCCCTCTTGTGGACAAACACAACGAGCCTCGGGGCTCTCTGTTCTGCCAGCTCTCCTCAGGCTGTGGGCACTCCTCCCCTGGTGTTGTGGGGTGCCGGGGCTCCTGCTCCAGAGCTGTGTCCCAGGTGGCATCGTGGTGCAGGATGTGCTTAGCTTCCTAGCGTGACTCTGTCGCACATTTACTCACTGCCCCAGGTCCTGCTGGAGCCACACTGGGCTGTGCCCAGCCCACGCAGTGTCGCTGCTGTCAGCCCTGACAGCATCTCTGGGCTGCAGCCTCCCTGCCTCAACCTGACTGACCGTGCTCGGCTCAGCAGCCTCAGCTTCCCCTCCTCACCTTGCCTGCAATTGCAACCTCCCTGCTCTAATCCTCAGCTCAGCACACCCTGCGAGCAAGCTCCCTCCTTTCTGGGTGTGCCCACACTCAGCACCCACTCCTGGCCCCGTTCCTGCTTGCTCAAGCTGCCCCAGCTCTGCAGTGGGTGCTGCTGAGCTGCTGATGCACCCTGAGCCTCTTCCTCACAGTGGGCACTGCTCTGCCCACTCCTCAAACTTGGGTGTGCTGGGTTTCAGGGGCTGCCCCCTGCCCATTGCAGGGCCACCACACCCTGGCAGACATCCTGCCCCCTGCAAAGCCCCAGAAGCTTAGCAGCTGTCCTGACCCCATTCAGGGCCAGCTTCTTCCCTGAAGCTATGGCACTGCAATGCTCCTGGAGCTGCTTCTGCCTCCAAACCCTACCCTGCAGAACATCCTGGGCTGAGATGTGATCCACACAGCCCCACAAAAAGCTGCAAGTGGCTCAAACTGGGCAGGAAATGCACAAAAAGCTGAAAGCTTGGCTGCTGCTGCTGAAGGCTTCTACCAAGGCAGACATCCACGCATTTCACCTCTGCTCCTGCTCCAGGACCCAGAGTATCTGCGTGCAAGAGCAGCAGGAGAGGACCCAGGCTCAGCTCATGGCCCTGCCAGGCAGCACACACTTGCAACTGGAAGCAGATTGGTGCCTGGAGAAGCTCCCTGGCAGGGTAAGTTCTGCTGTGAACTGGGGCAGGGGGTTAAAGAGCAGCAGGGTTGGGCAGGGAGAGTGGAGCTCCAGGTACTCTATGCTGTGGGCTCTATGCTCAGGTGGTACCCAGGAGCAGGGGAGGGACCTGGAGGTTTCTCTTCCAGCCACAAACATAGAGGCAGCATCAGCATTTAATGTTGGAGCAGAAAAAAAGACAACCAGTGTTTGCAGTCTGTGGGATCTTCACCCCAAGGGGCACTGGTGCCCCCAGCCCTCCTCCATGCAGGGTTCTCCCTGGCACAGCTCCCTCCTCCTCACTTCTCCAGCTTGCCCACGTGCTGGGCTCCACCACGGTGCCAAGAGCTGAGACGCCTCCTCCCTCGTGCTCCCAGGCCCGAGCCTGTGGGCAGCATGGGGCTGATCTCCTGGCCTGGCCTGGCCCAGCCCTTGGCCAGCCATGGGCATCCCAGCCCCATCACTGGCGCTGCCACAGGTAGGTCTGGATGGAGTTGGCTGGAGCCACGGCTGCGATGAGCCCGACCCGATCAGCGAGCCCAAAGGTGATGTTCTGCAGGGACCTGGAGAGGGAGGAGCAGAGCAGTCTGAGGGTCAGACCTGCAGCAGCTCCCAGGCAGGTGGTCCCCAGCAGGATGGGGTCCCACACTCGTGGGCTCACCGGTTCAGAATCACCACCACCACGGCACCGTCTGGGCGCAGGAACGCTGTGTACTCCAGGTCTGTCTTCTTGGACTCCTTGGAGGCAACAAGCCCCACATGCTGGGAGCCCTTAGGGATGAACTTACTGCAAGAAGTAACCCCAAGAAGGGAGTCAGACCCCAGAAAAGTTCCCCCCCCGACAACTCTGCTCTTTTCCCATCCCCACAGGCTGCTACTGCAACCATGGAGCTGGAGCCTGGGAAGCTGAGAGAACATTGGCAGGTCCTGACCCTGTTGGGAGGTCCTGACCCACCTGAAGTGCCCCATGTGGTAGAACATGGGCTGCTTGTAGAAGATGCCCTCACTACTGTCCACGATGACAGGGCTGTCCACATAGTTCTTGACCCAGTTGGGGCCCCCCTCCAGGTCCAGGGCTAGGTTCCAGTCAATCCAGCCAGCCACAAAGTGGTTCAGGTTCTGCAGTGGGACAGCCCAGACGTCTGCCCGAGGAATAGGGTGCCCAGAGGAGAGGGAAGGTGGCAGCAGCCCTCTCTGGGCCCTGCTGTGCAGGGTGATGTGGAGGCCTCACCATCAGGATGCTGTGGCTGTACTGGTTGCCCCGGTCCCAGCAGCCCAGGATCACATCCCGCTCCCAGAAATGGGCCCCGATGGAGGCCTCCGTGGCCAGGATGTAGTAGTCAGGGAAGAGCTCATGAGTGGGCACCACAGTGTCCTGTATGGGGCCAATGAAGTCCAGGTACCAGTGGATGCCAATACCATGAACGTAGCGAGCTGCTTCTTCATCCTCCAGGACCTGGCAGGGAGAAAAGTTGGGCACCACCGGGTCCCACGGCGCAGAGCCAACATCCCTGCCCTCGTGCCGCCGCCGGAGCAGGTTTGCCCCGCAGGGACGAGCTGCGGGAGCAGGACTGGGGCCGTGCACCAGCTGGCCGTGCTGGCAGCCCCCACGCCAGGCTCACCACTTTGGCCCAGTGCGGGAGGTGGAGGCGGTTGTCGTCCAGGATGATGAGCTGGACGTGGTGAGAGCTGTTGGCCAGCGCGGGGCCCAGGTCCCGCGCGATGAAGTCCCTCTGCTGCTCGGCCGTGAAGCCCAGGCACTGGAAGGGGTAGTTGTTGATCAGCCCTGCCGAGGGCTCGTTTTCCGCTGTCACCGCCCAGAAGGTCAGGTTGTGCTTGCCGTATTCATCCAGGAAGCTGGGCACAAGGGCAGAGGGTTTGAGCCAGGGAGTCTCCCTGGCACCACAGCTCAGGAGCCCCTGTGGGTGTCTCCCTGCTCCCTTCACCCCAGGGGCTCCTCACCGGACAAAATAGTTGGCCCAGGTCTTGTGGTACTTATCCCCTGCCTGGCCCTTCAAGGTGCCCTTGCCCACGTAGGACTCGCTGGTCTTCATCCAGGTTGGGGAGGTCCAGGGGCTGGCGATCAGTGACACAGGCTGCTTGCTCATGGCCAAGGCTCGCTGCAGAAGGGGGATCTGCAGGAGGAGACAGAAAAGACCACCTGAGCTGAGCGCCTAGGGCTCCCTCGTATCCCACCCTGCTCCCTCCTGCCACCTGCCTTCAGCTTCGTGTCCTCATCTCGCAGGCTGAAATGGGTGAGCTCATAGTCGTAGGGGACATCATCATAGGTGTAGGTGTGGAGGGAGAAGTCACAGCTGGCCATAGGGAGCCGGACAAAGTTGTACTCCAGCCCTGCCAGGCACAGCAGCGTGGGGTAAGCAGAAGCAGGCACTGGGACAGGAGGTCTCTAAGCCCTGCTAGCAACCAGGCAGAGGCCTGCAGGGTGCCCATCACCATCCCTCTCATGTCCCCTAATGCTCTCACCCTCCTCAGAGAAGTAGGAGCGCAGCAGATGATCCTGGGCTCCTTTTGGCAGGGACAAGGCATTTATGGCAGCGGCATCGGTGACAGAGCCACCGAAACCCTTCACCCTCTGGTACCGCTGCGTCGTGTCCACGGTGAGGATGAGATCTGCAGGGGGGTAAGGGAGTGTGACAGTGGGTCACAGGCAGGGTCTGCCTCAGCTCTGCCAGCTGCAGCAAGTACCTGGGGCCTGCAGGCTGCGCTGGAAGCTGCCCTCGCTGCGCTCCAGCCGCTTGCCAGCCTTGCTGCTCTCGTACTTGACGTAGGTGCCCCTGGCTGGCAGCACGACGGGGTCCAGCGTGTCGCAGTAGGTGGCATTGCAGACGCACACCATGGCATCACGGCCAAAGTACTTGGGGCTGCAGGGCCGGGCACCTGGGGGACAATGGGCAGAGCAGAGGAAGCTGTCAGCACGGGGGCACGTCCCTGCCAGAGCTCTCCTGCCTGCGCCAAGCTGCTGCCTCTGCCCCCACTGGATCTCCTCTGGCATCTCAGATGTGGCACTGTCCTTGGGGTCCTGACCCTGTGCCAGCGCACGCCGAGCCACACCGCCCCATTGCCACCCCCACGACGCCCACCCCTCTCACCTGCGGCCCAGGACACCGCTTGCAGCAGCAGCAGCCAGCGCAGGGCACCGGCACCGGCACCGGCGCTCTCCATGGTCCCTCCGCGTTCCCCGCCGATTTCCGGGCCGGGGAGCCCGGGAGCCGCAGTAACGCGGAGGCCTCCTGCCCCGGTGGCACCTAGAGCCGGTGCCTCCCTCGCAACCCCAGGGCCGCTGACGGTCTCGCCTTTAAGGGTGCCCGAGCTTCCCGTGCCGCCCCCGCCCGAGGCGCCGGTGCGAAAGCAGAAGCGGCACCGACATTGGGCGGGACCAGCCCTAAACCCGCGACGGTAACGGGGTCCCGGTGCTGGTCCCGGGGAAGCCGCGCGGGCTGCTCACACCGGCCCTGTCCCCGGGGAGAGCCGGCAGGCACAAGCGGGCACCGGGCAGTGCCCCGTGGCCAGCACTGGACGCTGCCAGGCCTCCCCGCTCCTCCACAGCCCCCACCAGGAACCGGGTGACCGGCGTCCCGTCGAGCACGTGATCGGTCAGCTGACCAGCTCGTCTCGTCTTGTCCCGCCCGTTCCCTCCCTCCCTCCCTCCCTCGGCGCTACCGGAGGCACCGTCCCGAGCGGGTGGCGACCACCTTTATTGGGTCTCTAGCGAGGGGCTGCGACCGCCGCGGGGCCGGCCCCGCATCGCGGCCCCGGGCGCAGGCAGGCGTGGGGGCACCGACCGGGGAACGGGCACGGCCAGCGCAGGGAACCGGGCACGGCCGGCGTGGGGACGGGGCTGAGCGGGAAACCGGGGACGGAGCTGCGGGTCTGGGCGGGGGACAGGCACAGCTGGCACAGGGGACAGGGCAGAGGGCTTGCACGGCCGTCCCAGGGTACAGGCACGGCCAGCGCAGGGTAGAGGCACGGCTGGCACAGGGGCTGGCACGGGGGCAGGCACAGCCAGCACAGGGGACAGGGCAGAGGACAGGCATCGCTGTCCCAGGGCACAGGCACAGCTGGCACAGGGGTCGTGGCAGGGAACAGTGCAGAGGGCAGACGCGGCTGACCCAGGCTGTCTCAGGCCCACAGCAGCCGTGCCAGGGGACCAGCCCCTCGCCCTCAACCCACCCGGGAAGCGCCACAGGCCCCAGCCCTGCCGGGGCAGCAACAAGGTCCCGGCAATGTCCGAGGGCCATGACCTGGAGTGGGACATCCCCATCTCCACATCAGGAGGATCCCCACGCAGGCTGTGCCGTGGCTGGGGTAGGCTGTCAGAGGGCACTCTCCTTGCAGGTGCCGCTGAGGCTCCGGGGGCGGCTGCGCTCCAGCCGGCGGCTGGACAGGAGTCGTCGCAGGGACGAGGTGGAGCTCAGGTCCCCACAGCTCTGCAGGTGGATGCCTTCGTGGGGCCGCTCTGCTCCCAGCCAGGGGCTCCAGGGAACCTGCAACCCCACAGGAACAGGCCCTGGGGCTGGCATCCCTGCCCACAGCACCCCACGCTCACCCAGCCATGCTGGGGGGCAGCCGGGTGGAGATGTGGGGGAGGAGGGCAGGGGCGGTGAGGGATGGCAGAGCTGTGCATCATGTGTCTATGCTGTCATTAAGGAGGGACTCGTTCCTGTCAGGGCCTCCTGGACTGCGCAAGGGCTCCAGCACCCCACAAGCTGAGCCTGGGATGTCCCAGCAGCTGCCTGCAGGCTGCAGTGACTCAGGGGCAAAGCCAAAGCCATTGCAACACAAAGGATTTTTCCCACTCATGGCTGTAGTGGAGATGGAGGTGAAGGGGCTGCCACGCCAAGAGGGACTGGGAAAGGGCAGTGGTGCAAGAAGGGTTTGCCCACAGTCTGTGCCAGCTGCTGGGGCGTTGACACTTTGGGGTGCATGGCAAGGGAACTGAGGCCTTGGAAGGGCCAGCGTGGAGATGCTGGTGAGGAAAAGAGGGAGGAAAAGGGTGGGGAAGGAAAGGGTGTGGAAGGGACTTTCTAACAAAGAGGAACTGCCCCTGTACCTCGGGGCACTGTGGCTACAGGAACCTACCTGCTTGTGTCCCTGGGAGCTGTGCCCAGGCATCTCCACCATGCCAGCTGCTGGGCTGCGCTTGGGTCTCTGCAAGAACCTGGCCACCAGCCCACGGGTGCCCCGGCAAACCTTGAGGTCCCCCAGGGAGCGAGTCGCCGTCTTTGACAGCTGCTCTGCCACCTTCTTGGAGGGCAGCAGCTTGCTCTTCCCCACCGAGCTGGCCCGGAGCAGCAGGGGAGAGTCACAGTGCGAACGGTGGAGCAGGCAGGCCTCCGAGCACAGCCCTGCGGAGATGCCACCATCAGATGCCCTGACACTGCTCCTGCTGGGACCTGTGCCCGCAGCCCCCAAGTCCTGATGAGTAGGCAGGAGTTGGACCACCATGGGTCTCGGTGTCCCTTCCCCAGTGGGGTGAGCATCACCTTCAAAGGGCTACATAAACACCCACACACCCCCCTCTGTATATCCCAGTGCCTCCCGGTGCCTCCCAGTGCCCTGACCTGCATCCGCAGAGGAGTCAGACGTGGCATCCTCCAGTGCTTTGGTATAAAGTACTTCCCTGAAATCTGCTGGGAGCAGAAAGAGCGCTCAGGCTTTGGCAGCATCCCGCAGGGCTGTGGATCCCCCAGGGAGCACGACACACCCAGCACTTCCCCCCCTCCGCCAACCCAGCGCCACTGGCACAACCCTGACACCACTGCCCGCGTCAGACTGACTTGAATCATGCCTGGCCCCAGAGAAACAAGGGCAAAACCTGCAGCACCCCTTGACTGCACCAGGCAGACGCGGCCACCAGCCGTAGCCACCTACCAGCGTGACCGACGGTCAGCACGCCGGGGTCACTGTGCGACCTCACGAGTGGGCGCTGGCTCAGTCCCGGCGCCGGGGACGAGGGGCAGGAGGTCTCACTATTGCGTCGCGCCTGGCAGAGGCGCCCGGTGCCAGACCCCGCAGAGCGGCCACCTCCGCGTCCCTGCAGCGAGCCCTTATCCTTGAGCCGCACCTCAGGGAAGCAGGGACCCACGCAGCGGGACAGCCCCTCCAGGCGATTGCAGCTGTGGGTGACAGCTCCCCCCACCAAGATGCCGTCGTGTGCGGGCTCTGCAGTGGAGCAGGAGTAGGAGCGCTCCCCCCGCACCCGGGGCTGCGGCACCTCCTCGAAGGGTCCCTGCAAGCCCAGCGTGGGGCTGCGCGCGTGGTGGCTGCACTGGACACAGTCCACGCTCAGGCAGTAGTCTGCGCGGCTGCGCTGGATGGAGCGGAACAGGACATAGTCGACGGAGCGCATGGAGCCCTGCAGCTCCAGCAGGCATGAGTCCTCCGAGGGGCTGCTGTCCCCGGGGATGTCCATGATCTCAGACATCATCAGGGACCCACTGTCCATGGACACTGCCAAGGAACAGAAGTGGCAGGAGTGAAGAGCTGCCGGGATCACACAGACTCACAGAACTTAAAGGGCTGGAAGGGACCTGGAAAACTCATCCAGTCCAACCCCCCCTGCCAGAGCAGGATCTCCTATACCAGATTACACAGGGACACATCCAGGGAGGTTTTGAATTACTTCCAGAGAGGGAGACTTTACAACCCTCCTGGGCAGCCTGTTCCAGGGTTCTGTCACCCTCACAGGGAAAAAAGTTCCTCCTTATGTTTAAATGAAACTTCCTATGCCTCAACTTCCACCCATTGCCCCTTGTCCTGGCACTGGGCATCACCCAGCAGAGCCTGTCTCCATTGTCATGGCACTCACCCTTTACATTATAAACATTAATGAGGTCACCTCTCAGTGTCCTCCCAGCAGCACAGCCCCAGCTCCCTCAGGGTCTCCTCCTAACAGAGCTGTTCCATTCCCTTCATCACCTTTGTGGCTCTGTGCTGGACTCTCTCCAACAGTTCTATGTCCCTCTTGAACTGGGGGGCCCAGAGCTGGACACAGTACTCCAGATGCAGCCTCACCAGGGCAGAGCAGAGGGGCAGGAGAACCTACTAGCCACACCCCTTCTAATACAGCCCAGAATGGCATTGGCTCAGTGTGTGTCCCAGCTCCTAACCAGGCCTTCTCTCACCCTGCCAATGCTCCAGCTCGAGGCAGGCTGGGGAGTCTGTACTCACCTTCTCCGCTGAGCACGATAGAAGGGACACGGTCACAGGTGCAGGCGTGAGATCCATCTGTCAGCTGTGAGTCAAAGAGGGTGGCCTGCAGGAGGGCATGGTCAGGGCACAGGCAGAGCAGGAGCCCAGCCCAGCCCAGGCACCCCCTGCCCACAGCCCCCCCTATCTCTCACCTGGCTGTCTCCCCGCAGCCCCATCACAGTCTCGTAGGAAGGGGGAAAGTCTGTTGGGTAGAGGGGCACGGGGCTGTCCATGGAGCCGTTGTAGGTGATGCTGCACAGACAGGAACAGAAAAGCTCCATCAGATGGGGCAAGCAAGGTGCTCCCCCCCTGCTCCTGTACCATAGTGGCCCCACTCCCCCAGCCTTGCTCCTAGCCGGGCACCTCTGCGCATCAGTCTCAGAGCTGCAGGTGTACTCGGGTGGGTAGTAGGGAGGTGGTGGCACCGGAGGCACAAACTCCTCGAAGTCCATCATGCTCTGCAGGAAGGTATCAGGTGGGGATGTGCATTCCAGTGTCACAGAGCTTGAGCGCTGAGGGACCAGCTGTGACAGAGGGGAAGCTGTCATCCCTTGCCCAGGCATCCAGCAGGGCATTTGTGTCCTGGGTCTTAGTCTGAAACCCAGCTGGGCACCCCCAGCCCCCCCCACATCCCCGGCCTGGGATTGCTGCTCCCCAGCCCCATCTGCTTCTGGGCCCAGGCTGGAACTCACCACATGGACAATGTCAAGGGAGAAGATCTGGATGCAGCATACAACAGCAGAGAGGGTGCAGATGATGGTGGAGAAGATGGTCAAGCCACAGACGCTGAAGAGGAGGTCCTGGGGAGGAGTGGGGTGAGCTGCAGATGCCCACAGAGCACGGCTGGGTGTGCAGCCACTCCCCAGGATGCCCTTCCCCCCCCCCACCCCGGGTCCCCCACCTTGAGTGCTACTTGGATGCTGCGGCAGTTAGGGTTGGGGAACATGGTCAGCATCTCGCTCTGATGGCTGCAGGAGGAGGGGGGCGGCTCCGAGCGGACCTGGCAGCAGACACACGAGTCCCTCTCCTGGGGACAAGGAACACTGTGAGGGAGGTTGTGCTCTCCAACGAGCCACCTGCCAGGGCCCACCACTAGACCTCTGCTTCATAGTTCCCACGTCCCCAGAGCTCTGCAACCCGGGAGAAAGCTGCACTTAGTTGCTCGGGTGTACAGGGGGCACTGTGGCAGCCTCCAGCCAGCCTCACCCTCTCACAGGCCTCCAGGGACTTCACCAGCTGCGCGTTCTGGCAGGACAGGATGGACCCGGCGAGGCTCAGCATGACGCCCAGCACCGACAGCAGCGTGAAGAAGGTGATCTGCAGCAGGGAGAAGAGAGGCTGCCAGCCGGGCAGGACTGTGGAGCAGGGAGCCAAGACACACGATGCATCCGGGGGCACGAGGGGGGCTACTCGACCCCCTCCTATCATCTTCCTCATCCCGGCCCCACATCTGCAGAGCTCCCTCCCAACACCTACCACTAGCGTCAGTGGCCGCTTCCAGGAGATGATGCCAACAAGTCCAGACAGCGCCAGCTGCAGACACACAAGGCCCGAGGGTGAGAGCAGGGAGGGGTCTCTGCCAGGCAGAATGGTCCAGAGCAGCCTCTGCCCTTGGACAGAGACCCCCAAGCCCTGTGGACCCGGAGCCAGCCCAGAAGCAGCAGGAGCAGGGGCGCAGGGGCAGCCCTGGCGCCACAAACGGAGAAACTGCTGATTCAGGGCACTGGAGAGCCTGGGGGCAGCAAACCTGGGCCAGGGTACATGCTGCAGGGTCACCATGGGGGACTTAGGGTCTGCCAGGGCATTGCCCTGTCCCTGCGCACACGAGGGCAGGGGGCAGGGCCCCCCCCACCGCTCAGCTCGAGGCCTGTCCAGTCCCCTGCCCTGGCACACTGTAGCACCCCACACCCCATCCCTGCCTGCGGCTGCACAGCCCTGCCCAGAGTTTGCCAGCTCAACATCGCACCTTATCCAGCCCCCCAGCACTGCTCCGGGGGTCCCCATCCCTCAGAGAGTCACTCTGGGGGAACCCTCGGGATTCTCCCACAATGCACCGCGGCGGCCACAGGCAGAGGGTGGGGGAGCACCGGGGCTGCACTCCCCTGGGACCGGCGACAAATTCAGTATGCAGGGAGCTGCAGGGAGCTGCAGGGACCCGGTAGGGCAGGGCAGGGCAGTGCCGGACACCCCCTCCCGCGTTGCCTCGACCCCAGACTCACCGAGAAGCCGGCCCAGGACGGGCAGGAGTGCCGAATCTTGGTGGAGGGCGTGATGGTGGCGGCCACCAGGCTGAAGGTGACAATCAAGACGCCCAGGATCACTTGGATAAAGCCTAGCACCAGCAGGATCTGTAGCCAGGTCTTCTGGACGCGGAGCTGGGTGAGGCTGCGAGCTGGGCGGGCGGTCAGAGAGCGGCTGGAGTCGCTGGGGGAGGGCATGGCTGCCCCGAGGGGCAAGCGGCGGCTGCCAGCCCCGGGGCACCCGGCGGCACCTCGCCAGGACCGGGCCGGCCCGGGGGAAGCAGGAACGGACGCTCTGCGGGAACGGACCGGGCTCCACCTTTCGCCTCCCGGAGGAGATGCTGACGGCGGCTCTTCTCTGTCCCCACCCCGGGAGGGGGGCTCAGGGAAGCGCCCACGGCCACGGGGGATCCGGGGGCCGCCAGAAGCTCTACGGAGTAGTCCCGGGAACAGTCTCACCGGTACCTTCGCATCCCGACCGGGGAGCCGGCCTAGAGCTCCCGGCCGGGGGCAGAGCGCGGCCCCGAGGCTTCCTCCTGCGCCCTCGCGGTCCCTCGAGTACCGGGTCCCCGCCGGGGGATCATCCCGCCCTGCGGAGGCCGAGAACAGCCGCCCGGGACGCGGCGCCCGGGCCAGGCCGCCGGCCCCCGGTGCAGCACCGGGAGGCAGGAGCCGCGGGGGGCCGGGCAGCGGGCAGGGGTCCGGCCGCCGCCCAGGAGCATCCCGGGGAGCGGGCGTGGGGAGGGGGAGGCGGCTCCCGCTGCCAGGAGTGGCCGCCAACACGGGCCGGTACCGGCGAGCGGCTACGGGTGGGTTCGTCGCCCCGCAGCCCGCGGCCTCGCACGGAGCGGCTGGCGGGGACGCCCGGCGGGCAGGACGCTGCGCGGAGCGCGGCCGAACATTGTCCTCTCCGGATCCCTCGCTCCGCCGGGGCGGTGGGGCCGCAGCCCGGTAGCCGTAGCCGCGCCCGCGGTGGGGAGCGGATCGAGCTCAGCCGAGGACTCGCAGCAGCCACTCCGGGCACGCTCCCGACGGCAGCTCCGACCGCGCCCGCCCCGGAGCCGCCCCTGCGCGGCACGCCGGGAGCTGTAGTCCTGCCCGCCCCACCGGGAGCCGCTTCCCGCTGTCAGCGCACACAGAGGCTGGAGCCGCAGAATGAAACTTGATTTATTCCTTAAATAAAACCTGAAGGCGGCTTCGCGTTGGACACAGCAACACACGGGGGCGGCGGGAGGAGCGGCCCGCGGCGGGATGGGCACGGCCGGGGCAAGGCACCGCAGCCACCACCAGCGGGACAGGGCAGGGAGCTGCCGCTCGCAGTGTCCCCCCCCGAGATGAAGGCACGAAGCCTCTCGCCAGCCCAGGGGCAGAAGGGACAGACCCAAGTGCGGGGGAGAAGAAATGGCGCAAAGCAGAACTCGTTAGACCCATCCCGGAGACATTAGGCCCACAGCTCCCCGAGGACACTGGCACACAGGAGAGGGGGCACACACGGGGTTACCAAGGACACAACTTGTACTGGGCAGCGCTGGGCACAGAGACTGGCTCAGCCCCTGAGAAGGGAGGAGTGTGAAGGCCTCTGGAGAAGCAACAGGCTCTAGCTGAACACTGACAGGAGGCAGGAGAGGTCACTGGCCCCAGGGCAGGCACCTGGGAGGAAGGCCACCCCCTCCCCTGGAGACCAGGAGTGAGCTACGTGAGGTTCCAGGACACCTGCTCAGTGCCCAGCCTGGGATTAGGGTTCACATATGCCAGGACTGGGGGGCTGTGGCCACATGCCCAGGCTAAAGGCAGGAAGCCCCAGCAGCAGCCATGCATCAACTCTGCCTATCCTGGCCCCATCCTCCTCCCTGTGCCTGGAACAGGCTTAGCCCAGCAAAGGAAAGGACAGGGAGAGTAGGGGGCTGCATCTCAGCTCAACACCCTGGGGACAGAGCTGGCCCCACCCCACCAGTAAATGCCCCAGGGGGGAGAGTGGGACAGTTTTCCAGGCAAAGAAACAGGTCCCATGATGAAAGGCAGGCAGGCAAAAGCCTCCAGGGAAGAGCTGGCCTCCGCCTGCTCTGGGACTGGGCACAAGGGGAACCCTTCATGCATCACCAGGTGGGGAAATGAGTGAGCCCAGGAAGGGCGAGCAGATGTTTCAGTCCCTGTCACACATCTGGAGGAGGCTCCTGCCCCTCCCAGCAGCTGGTGCCGAGAAGGTGACAACAAGCCCAGGGCTTGGCTACACCACCTCCCATCCCACTCCTTCCCCAGTCCACAGAGGGAAGGGGACCAGTGCAAACCAGAACAGCCTCCATCCATGAGGAAAGGGGTTAGAGCAGCAGACAACTCAGGCACCAGCACTTCCAAGCTGGGATGAGGCAGCCTCTGACAGCTGATGCAGACAGACGGGGATCCAATGAGAGTGCAACTTGGATTTCCTCTTCCTCAGAAAGAGCCCACGTGCAGTGACAAGCCAGGGCTCCCCCTGGCTAGGGTGCCCGGAAGGCATTGGTGGCAGCGCCTGCAGCTGCATTGGCTGCCGCCGTGCGCACTGCCTGGTTGGAGAAGACCCCAGCAGCAAACTCCTCCTGTGCCTTCTGGAAGCTGGCACCAGTCCGGCGATACAGGGAGTGGATCTGGGCAGGAGATGCGAGCTCGAGGTCAGCGCAGCAGCTCTGTTTCAGGCCCTGGGCCTGAAACACCAGAGCTGTGCCTCCACACCCACCGAAGCCCACCCTCATCCTCCCAAAGGGCTGCTCTGGCCCCAAGCTTTGAGCCAAACTCACCTTTTTCAGCATGATGATGCCCAACACAGACACTGCTGTGAAGACCAAGGACACCATAATCATCATCACAGCCACAGCCGTGTTTGTCCGCAGTGCTATCAGGCTCAATATCCAACCACTGCAAGACAAGAGAGAGTTGTCCACCAGCTCCCTCTTCCCCACCCACCTCCTCCCTTTCTGTGGTACCCAGCTGGCCAGGGCTCTCCTGGGTCAGCACAGCACACACCTGAATCCCCAGTTTGGTATTCCAATGGCCTGCAGCACATACATCACATTCTGGGCAAAGAACACGAAGAAGAAGACAAAGAAATTGAAGGAACTGTCACTCCTGGGAGAGAGAGAGGTGAGGTTAGACCAGGACACAGAAAAGAACTCTTGAAGCTTCCTTAAAGCAGGGGATGCAAGCAGAACACAGAGCTCAGTACAGAATCACCACATCACCCAGACACAGAGGCCACAAAGAGCTCCAGACAGCACTGGTGCTGTACTTGGGGCAAGGGCCTGGTTCAACCAAGCAGCTCACTCTCCACACCTTCAGGAAGCAGCCATGCAGCCACCCCACACTACCACTCTGCTGCTTTGTGAGCCTGGAAGGTCAAGCAGATACACACCTGAAAGCTTTGTACATCGGCCTATACCAGCAGACAAAGGAGCAAGGTGTGTAGAGAAGAGCCCAGAGAATGGAGAGGCCGAACCCAGAACCAGACTCGGGGTACACACAGAACCAGGCCAGCGAGGCCAGGAAGTTCAGGAAGAGAGCAATGGTGCTGGCTAAGAGAGAGGACAATGGTCAGAAGACCTGAGCAAGGCTCCCTCCTTCCCTCCCAGACCTGAGCCCTGTGCATTAACTGCAACTTCTCCAAAGCCCCCCCATTCCCTTGCCCCTGTTCCTCTACCTCCTCCCACAACCTGCCCTTAGAATTCCCCAGGGGCTCACCCATCCAGAGATAATACATGGTAGAAACAGTCTTCTGGAAGTCTGCAGGGATCTCCACAGGGATATCTTGGTAGAAGCAAGGCTTCACGGGGCAGAAAGAGGGCAGCGGGGGCCAGTTGTTGAGCCTCGCTGCGGAGGGAAGGAGGACAGGAGGAGACAACAGCTGTGGCTGTACACGGGGGGTGTGGGGGGCTGGTGGCCACCGTCCCTGCCCCACACACCACTCACTTGTAGAGCCGCCGAGGGCCGCATTCTGCAGCTCCCTCTCACGCCGGTCCAGCTCCTCTGCCTTCCGGTTCAGCTCCTCCTGCCGCTTCAGCAGCTCGGCTGTGGCAGCTGCCGCCGAGGCCTGCGGGGGGAATGCAGGCCCTGGGGCTCCTATCTCCTCCTCCTCCTCTCCTCCCCCCTACGGCGGCCAAGCGCCTGCCTCCCCCTGCCCGATACCTGCGTGTCGTAGGAGCCGTAGTTGCGGGGCTCTGTGGGGCTGGCTTTCCGCGGGGGCATGCCGCCGGCGGGCAGGGGTGGCGGAGCTGCCGACGGGACCTGGTATGGCGGCTGCAGGGAGAAGAGGGGTCTGTGAGAAACCGTTCCCCGTGAGGAGAGCCCCAGCCGCCAGGGAGCGGCCTGTCTGACTGCCCGCCTCACCGCGCTGGTCTCGAAGGGGTTGTAGGAATCCAGGTCAGGACCAGGCCGGGACTGCACCGTCGAGGGGTCCTGCAAGAGAACGCAGCCGGCGTGACGCTGGGCCTAGTCGGGCCCGGGGCCGGGACCCTCCCTTGAACGAGGCGCACCTGGAAGGGGTTGTCCGGGAGCACCGCGGGGTCGCTGCGCTGGGCCATGGCTGGGCCGGGGCCGGGACCAGGACCGGGACCGGGACCGAAGCCACCGCCTCACGCCCGCCGGCGCCCCGCCCCGCTGTCGATTGGCCATCGCCCCGTGACGTCACCGGCTCCACCCGCCACTCTGGGAGCCCCGCCGCAGGAGGCCTCTGCGCATGCGCCGGGCGGATGCGAGCACGTGATGAGGTCACTGTCTTAGGGTCACGTGCCAGCGCTTCCGCCCCGCCCCCCAGCGCGCAGGACACGCCGGGAGCGCGACCCCAGGCTAGCTGCGGGCCGAGGCCAGGCCTCTCCGCCGCATTGCCGAGCTGCTGCTGTCCCAGCCCAGGTCCCCAGTGCACTCCCGACCTGGGCCTGCCCCTGTACCGGACCATGCCAGGTGAAACTGGAGCTGAGAGTCTGCCAGAGCCAGGCCACAGCCTGCCACAGACAGATAGTGCCAGCAAAATAACAGGCTCCTGCAGAGTAGTCTGTGAGGGCAGCTGCTCTGCTATCCACTGTGAGGCTCTTTCAGACACACTTACAAGGCATCTACTCAGAGCAGTCCTCGGGTCTGCAACAGCCCCAGCAAGTGCCCTGGAAAGGCCCAAGCCTTGCCAAAAAGGCACAGACAGACACTGGGGTATGTCTATGGCAGCTGCCTATGGGCACCTGGACACCTCTTTCCCCACAACCAGCACCAGTAGTCAGCTCTCCACCCTCTCCAGAGTGTGACAGCTTACTTAAGAGAACAGATTTATGAAGGACCTTTTGTCCTACTTTCCCTGCATCCCACATGACGACTGACCACAGGGGCCAGCCTGTCTTTTGCTGCTTTCTCCTCCTCAAATCTGCATAGGTACAGTTGCAGCCATATGGGCTAAAACAGCCCATACCCCGTGCAAGCTCAGCTTATTACTTAAGTTTCCCAGACCATGAAGTGCTTTTCATCCTACAAGAGGATGTGCCTGCCTTCCTCTGCAGGGCACAGCATCCACCCCCTGAGGAGCACACTAGTGAGGCAGCAGAACAGCCCCAAGAGCTGCTGCTCCAAATACAGACCAGGTTCCTTATTCACTTCATATTTATTTTTCACAAAGACTGTACAAAATCCTTATAAAACTCTGGTGTGGGGATGGGCTATGACATTGATCCAAAAAAATAATTCCCATGCAGTCCCACCAGTTTCATAACTTAGGAAAGGAAACAGATAAGCTACAGAGATCTGGAAGTCCTGGAGTATTTACATGAAGGAGGGCAGGAGAGAGGAGAAGACAGAGCAACACATGAACAGAGGTATGTACAATATGGACATACAGGCCTCTTACCTCACAATAATGGCAGCAGCAACAGCAGGAGGTCAGGCCTGTGGTGCTCAGAGGCCAATATAGAATATGAGCTATTTACACTATCTCACATATTAACAGCTTTACAAAGGTATCCGGGGAGGAATTTTCATGTATATATATTAAAAAAAAAAAAAAAGGAAAAAAAAAATAAAAAAGCACCAAGTGTCTGAATAGAAATCACACAAGGCCTCCACAGGGGCTAGAATCTGAGGGCAGGCTGGCACCTAGGGCATCACCGGCTGATGTCCCTGCTAGAGTCCCACATTTTTGTGCTCGTCTCCATCTCCAGAATGTCAAAGAAGGGATGCTTGAGGGCTTCAGCCAGGGTGATGCGCTTGGAGGGTTCATACTCCAGCATGCTCTCGATGAGGTCGAAGAGGCGGTGATGGTCCTCAGCCTCGGAGGTCAGGTATCGCTGCCAGGGGGTGGAGGGAGAGGTTAGGGCCAAGGATGCTCCCTGAGCTGGAGAGCTAAGCTGAGGGAAGCAATCCTGCCTCATTCAAACCATCACTCATCCTACACCTGAACTCTGAGTCCAGAGGAGAGCCACAAAGATGCTCAGAGGGCTGGAGCACCTCTCCTATGATGACAGGCTATGAGACTTGGGGGTCTTCAGCCTGGAGAAGAGAGGGCTTCGAGGAGACCTTGTAGTGGCCTCCCAGTATCTGAAGGGGGCCTACAGGAAGGCTGGGGAGGGACTACTGACAATGTCTTGTAATGACAGGAAGAGGGTGGATGCTCTCCCTGGAGGCGCTCAAGGCTAGGTTAGATGAGGCCTTGAGCGACCTATTCTAGTAGGTGTCCCTGCCTATGGCAGGGGTTTGGAACTGGATGATATTTGAGGTCCCTTCCAACCTAAACCATTCTATGATTCTGTGGGCTGTTTTACCAAGTATGGAAGTGTTTTCAGCCCCTTCCCCTAGCATCTTTCCCAGGCACTTCCCAAGATCTGTGCTTTCCTCCTCCTCCACTTCAGACTAAGCTCTGCAGTCTTACTACTTTGTCTGGAACAGTCAAAGCTCATTTGGGAAGACACTAGTCTGACCCTTTTGGTGGCTCAGCCTTATCCATAGGCAGAATCTTGGCAGCTGAGGCAGACACTCTAAGCCTCTGCAATGAGGAAAGGATGAAGCTGCTGCTGCCCACCCTGCCTTACCCTCAGTGGCTTGCAGTTTTCCCTGACGTAGCGGCCAGCAGAGGTGTTCTCGTCCCAGTCCAGGCGGCCGTGGTAGAAATATTTCTGCTTCCTGTCAAAAGTCAGAGGTGGGAACAGGTCACACTCCGGCACAGAACACCCTGCAGCAGCCAGCACCATGCCAGCACTGCACCCAGCAGCACAGACAGCTGGCACAGCAGGCAGCTTCTCCTCAAGCCTCAGAAAGAAGCACTACAGATGAAGCAGGAGCCAGCTGGCAAGCCTTGCTCACCTCGTCTTCCGCACCATCCGAGAAGGAATTGGCCCCAAGATCCTCTCCATCATGGCCAGGTGCTCCCGGTTGTCATGTGTCTGAGAGAGAGAAATGTAAAGGAAAGGCATGGAACAGATTCCAGTCATTCTACCTCCCAGCCCTCAGCATTCTCCTGTTCAGAACCCCTTGATGGGGAACACCTCAGTTGTCTCTACAAGACTGCAGTGATGGAGGGAACCCAACAGGCCCAGAGGCTCCTGGCTGTGCTGGGACAGCGCCAGTATCCTCTCATGAGTTGTGAGGCAAGCACACAGCACACAGTTCTCACCTGGAACAAGGTGAAACCCACATAATACTCAAAGATGATGCAGCCAATGCTCCACACATCACAGGGTTGGCTCCAACCAAGCTCTAAAAAAAACAAAACAATCCAGTATTTTTAAAACACAAGATCCAGTTATGGCCTAGAATTCCAAATCCCTCACACTTTTAAAAACCTGGAAAAAAAAAACAATCCCCATTCCAGCCAGGCTCCTGACATTCTGGTGGCAATATTCTGCCCAGCTGGTAACAACTTCTGAATTGTTGTCCCTCCCAGAAAACAGCACTGCAGAGCACGTTCAAGAAAGCACTTCTCATTCCCAGGGTAAGCTCAGGACAGCTCCTGAATTAGGTGGAGGCAAAAAAGCTCCTGAATGCAGCAGGCATCACCCAGAGCCCTCGGGGCAAAAGCCTCTGCAGAGACCAAGTGACACCTACCCAGTATGACTTCTGGGGCCCGGTAATGCCTGGTGGAGACAATCGTGCTGTGATGCTCATGATCAAACGTGGCACTGCCAAAGTCCACCACTCTGATGGCTGTGCTCTTCACGCTCCGCTCGTCCCGCTTCTTCGCGAGGGAGAATGGCATCGGTTACTCGGCAGGTTTGGAGACGTGGGCTCAGCCCCTTCCTTTACACAGCCAAGGCTTTGCCACGGGGCACCACGGGAGAGGAAGGCTCCCGAGGGTACATCAGTGCTGGCACAGCCCCCAGCTAAACTCTCAGCATCACCCAGGTAAGCCTGCAGACCCTGTGCCTACTCAGACCACACAGGCAGTTCATGCAAGAGACCCTGAATGCAGAGGGTTGGCTCTGTTGGGGGAGCCTGGGGCCACGTTTTGACTTCCCCCATCTGCTGCTAAGGTCGGTGACACCAAGAACCCAAGAGAAGACCTCTAACCCCAGGCAGCTATTACCTTTTCCAAGTTATAGGAGAGCTCATAGTCGGAGTTCACAAAGAGGATGTTCTCTGGCTTGAGGTCAGTGTGAGTGAGTTTGTTGTCGTGCAGAACTGGGGAAGCAAACGAGAGTCGAGGTGATGGAACAGAAGCAAAGCAAGGCTGCACCCACCCAAAAAGCCAACATCAGTAATTCAGTTTGCTCTTACTGGCACCAGTTTAGCCCAAATTTAGAACTGGATGTGGACAGTCAGGCTAGTCCAAGCCAAGATGCTTCGGCAGAAGTACAAAGACTTATCACATCATCCCTACAATGTGTAGGGGAGTGGATGCTGAACTGTCCTGAGCTGCTGCCAGCCAACATGCATCAATCAGAGAACAGGACAGCCAGGAATGCAGAAAGGGGTCATGCTGAGCACATATCCACTGCAAGAGGTGCAGGCTCAGTCTCACAACTGGCACAGCAGCACCACAGCAAACACTTGCTGCTTTGGGCCACAAGCTGCAGAACTGGCAGGGACACTGAGAGCTGCATGGGTCAGTCAGGAAGAAGAGAAGAGGAGTGAACACTCACATTTCACAGCCTGGCACACCTGGTAGGCCATGTGCCGGACTTGGTGGATGGGGTAAGGCAGGTAGTTGTTGTCCTTCAGGAAATCAAAGGTGCTGAGCCCCAGCAGCTCGAAGGAGATGCACATGTGGCCATGGTAGTCAAACCAGTCAAACATCCTGACACAGAGACTGAGAGAGAAACTCTCATGCAGGACAGATCTGCACGGCTCAGCTACGCTGTCCCTGCACCACCATGCCTCCAAAATCAGCTACAAACTAACTCGGTCACACAACACCAAGTACCTTTCCCATCCTGTCCCTCCAACTGTGCTAAGGTGACACCTGTCCCTCCATTCTACCACCAGGCACACACTCACTTGGTGTTCTCAGGATCCTTCTCGTTGATCTTCTCCAGCACATTGATCTCTAGTCGAGCAGCCTCTTTGTATTTCTCCACATTTTTAATGATTTTGAGAGCCACACGTGCACCACCCCTGGGGGAGAAACCAGAAAGCACAAAATTGGCCCTGAGCTGGGTCACAGAGCCCCTGCCCTGCCAAAAGGACTTTCCAGAGCAACCTCCTCATGTGCAGCACAGCCTTCCACCACCCTTGCTCAAGCCAGAAGGTGGCGGTTACTAAGGGGTGTCCTGAGGCTGCCCTCCAGACCCCAGGAGTGTGAGCACCCAGAGCAGCAGAGTGGGAGCAACACAATGTTGTAGGTTAAGGGTTAACTGTTAGGACTCTAAGGTGCAACTTGGCCCTGAAAACTTAAACCAGGACACAAAGAGACATTTTCACCCCCAGGCTCTCACATTAAGCACAAAAAGCCCCATTGTGACTTGTCTCCTTCCCTACCAGTCCCAGGAGCAAACCTACCTCCGGTGATCGATGCACTGCACCACTCTGCCGAAGGTGCCCTCCCCTAAGGTGCTAATAATCTCATCTGGGAGGGAGAAAAAGAGAGGGAGGCAGATGAGGGAGTGAGCAGGACCTGGCTGCAGCGCATACACAAGGCAGAGGAGAATGCATTGCAACACCTAAACCTGCACAGCTTGAGAGACCGGAGCAGCGGAAGGCTGGCACCGGCTGCACGAGGCAACTGCCCTGAATTCCCTGGCACTTGAGGAACAAATCCAAAATATAAAAAAAAAAATGTAGCTTTTTCTTTTCTCTTTTTTTTCTCTCTTTTTTTTTTTTTTTTAAACGAAAAGGGGAAGGAAAAAACAGGAGAGGGTTTCTCTTTAATAAACAATGAAAATCAAAACAAAACAAAAAAAAAAAACCAAAACAACAGAAAGATTTAAGACAGATCTGCGACTGCGATGGGAGCTTAACTAGAGAGCTAAATTATGTTACGATTTGGCTGTACATCTTTCTTGTAGCCAGTCGCCGACGCGATAGATCAGATGCCCCTCGTCGTCGTCCTCCACACTCTTGGCCCTTCTGCTGCTCTGTCGACTCCGCTGCTGGCCCAGGCAGACAGGGAATTCATCATTCACCAATCAGATTTTCAAACCAGCGCAGCAGCCAGCGTTCAGCATTGGGTGGTTTGGAAATTCACATGGTTGGTTTGAGGAGGGGTTGCAGGAGGAGATTCCCAGCCAATTCATACGGCACAGAGGAATATATAACGATAGGGATATTGCAAGGGAACATGTCAAGATACAACACACTAAGCTCAGAAAAGAAAAAAAAAAAACAGTTTTGCTTTTCGTTGCAGCAAAAAAAAAAAGGAAAAAAAAATAGGTATTTAAAAAAGAAAAAAAAAAAGAAAGAAAGAAAA
>WBNM01010575.1:6828-30186 GCA_013399055.1 Ramphastos sulfuratus | reverse complement strand
GCGCCTCCTCGCTGGCAGCGGGGCCCGGCCGCCGAGCTCTCGATAGAGTGCACGCAACAGGCGGGCGCCGGCGGAGCTGCGGGCGCCAGTGAACGAGCACGACCGGTGACCGAGCGGCCGGGGGCGGCGAGCGAGCACCCGCCCGCCCGGGGCCGGGCATGTGCGGCGGGGCGGCGGGCAGGGTGCCCGGGCAAGGGCGTTTGAAGGAAACGTGAGGCGCGGCGGCAGCGGCGGCGGCAGCGGCGGCGGCATGGACGCGGCGCCGAGCCGGAGCCCGGAGGCGCGGGAGAAGCCACCGGTACTGGACGGGGAGGCGGCGGGCGCGGCCCCAGCCTCGCCGGCGGCGACGGAGCAGATCGTAGCGGAGGGCGAGGCGGCGGCGGCGGCGAGCACGTTCGTACAGCGGCAGCTCGGGGCCATGCTGCAGCCCGCCGTGAACAAGTTCTCGCTGCGCATGTTCGGCAGCCACCGGGCCGTGGAGATCGAGCGGCAGCGGGTGAAGTCGGCCGGTACCTGGATCATCCACCCCTACAGCGACTTCAGGTGGGACCCGGGCCCCGAGCCCGACCCGGCCCCGGCGTCACCGCCCCGGCCCCGCCGCTGTCCCTGGTGCTGATGCTGCTCCTCCCCCCGCCCCGGCCCCGCCGCCAGCCACCGGCAAGGCAACAAGTGACGGGTGCCGAGGCTCCGCACCGGGCCGGGGAGACGCGGCTCTCTACCGCGACCAAGCGAGCCACCGCCAGGCCGGCATGCCCCTGCTCGTCCTCGGGCTGCCCCGCTCCCGGTCCCACGGTAGCCCTCCCTCTGCCTCAGCCCCACACCCGGGGGCACCCTCCGGGCCGGGGCCAGCCCACCGAGTCGGGGAACCCGCGGGGCTGCCTGGCCGTGCCCCCTCGCACACCTTTCCTTCCCCCTGTTCGATGCCGGTTTGCTTTTCACGGCCGCTGAGGAGTTTCTCGGTGCCCACGGGGACACGGGGCCCATGGACTGCCCGCGGAGCTGGCCTAGCCCAGGCTCTGTCTCCACAGCTGCGGGAGCTGCTGGAACAGGGCAGGACACTCAGCGAGGAGCTGGGTCTGGCTCATGGTGTCACTGGGATCAGAGGGAGAGCTCGGGGATGGATGATGTGGGAGGAACTGGGTGTCACGGGGATGTTGAGTCATATAGGGTGGGCTTTCTGCATGGGGGATGAAGCTGCCAGGCAGTCGTCTCCTGCAGCAGGCTGTGACACGGCTGATGTCCCCAAGCCTGGCAAAGGGGACAGCATCCACCATGGGTTCCTGGCACCTGCACTTCTCCACAGTGACCCCTCACTGCTGGGCCCCAATCTGCCAGGCATGCCAAGTCCCCTGTGCTGTTCCACCACGATGCTGAGGGCTGTGAGCCCTCAGAGCCTTTTCCAGGGGAAGCTGCCCAGAAGTTTGTGAGCCTGAGTTTGGCAGGAGCAGCTTGAGCAGTCGGTGGCCTGTGCTGAAGGTGACACAAAGTGAGCTGGCAGGTGCACAGCCGGCAGGGTTGTGCCTGCCTTTATCACATTATGGGGATACATAAAGGGCATTGAGATCAGGGCCCTGAGTGTTCCACCTGACACAGAGGACAGGGCCTGCCCTAAAGAGCTTAAAGCCTAAATCTGACTCAAGAGCTCCCAGCGGGCTCAGGCAGCTGTGGGGGGCAGGTGATTTCCCTGCTCAGCGTGTGGTGTTTCGTGGGGCACAGCATGGGCATGTAGGAGACAATTGCTCATCCAGGTCAGGCCTCTTCTGCCTTGGCTGGAGCCTCCTTGCCTGCCCCAGCAAACCTCGGCCATGGGCAAGAAAGTGTTAATTTCTGCCAAGCTCCTCAGCACTGGAGGAGCTCCCTGGGGAGAGGGTGCCCCCTCCCTGCCAGGCTCTGGTGCTCTCTCACTGAAGGAGCCTCACGTGGTGCCACAGCTTCTCCTCCCTCCTCTTCCCAGCCACCCACAGGAAGCCCAGTAGGTGCCTGTGCCCCACTGAGGACACAGGGTACAGAGCAGCCGCAGGCTTCTTGTCACATGCAAGGGCCAGTTTGGATCCACGAGGCAGTAAAGAGGTGCCCTGAGGTCACCTTTGGAGATTTGGGTCCATACCAGCAACCAGAGCTGGGGCTAAGAGTGGCACATGAAAGGGGGAGCTGGACTTGCTATTCTAGGTGCCCGTAGAGGCTTTGAGCAGGGCAGCAGGAGTCGGCGAGGCTGTCACAGAAGCTGTCACAAGGCTCCCGAAGAAAGGCATTACAGGAGATTGTGTGGAGAAGGAAAACATCCCAGCCACATTTGCATGTCAATGGGGACGCTGAATTTCATGACATAACCAAATGTTATAGCTGCTGCCTGGTGCCTCTTGGCTCTTCCTCCAAAGCCTCTCCAAGCTTGTCCACTCTCAGAGAAAGGAGGTGGATTAAGAGGTCCTGCAGGTTGTGTGGCTCCTGCCCAGCACTCAAGTAGCCCCTTCAGGGTTAGATGTGTTCCTCCCACCTTTCCCCATGCTGATGTCTCTTGTCTGTCCTTGCCAGGCTGCTACAATCCCAATCAGCCTCCTGGTCCTTGAGCTCCTGGGCTGCCCCAGGAGCTTGGTGCTGGGTTTGCATAACCAACAAAGCTGATTCCAAATCCTGCTAAGCCATCCCAGGTGCTGGTGGGCAGCTGGCAGTCAGCAGAGAGTTCCAGGGAGTGAAGCTCATGTCCTCCCCGAGTTTTCCTCATGGCAAACACCAAGTTTGGGGTGGAAGTTATATGTCATGCCCATAAGGTGAGAGAAAAGCAACAGCCAAGCCCCTTGAGCCCTCTGCTTACACAGAGAGGGTGCCACTTGCTCCCCCAGCCCCTTGGACCTGCTCTGCCTCAAAGCCACTGCAGAGCTGCTCCTCTCTGCACGGTTGCCCTTGCACATGTCCCAGGCAAGCAGCAGGGTCTTAGCCATGTGCTTGGGCAGCACGTGTGCCCACGTCCTGAGTGCCCATCATGTTGGACTTACTTAACTTCAAGCCTGGGTTTGCTTTCTAACTGTCTGTCCCCCGTGTCTCCCCACTTCTCCCTGCTCCATTCCATTCCCTTACGGTCCCTCCCTGCAGGTTTTACTGGGACCTCATCATGCTGCTCCTGATGGTGGGGAACTTGATCATCCTGCCTGTGGGCATCACCTTCTTCAAGGATGAGAACACCCCTCCCTGGATCGTTTTCAACGTCCTTTCAGACACTTTCTTCTTGGCTGACCTGGTGCTGAACTTCCGGACAGGCATCGTGGTGGAGGACAACACAGAGATCATCCTTGACCCCCACACCATCAAAATGAAGTACCTGAAGAGCTGGTTCCTGGTTGACTTCATCTCCTCCATCCCAGTTGACTACATCTTCCTCATCGTTGACCTGGAGACCCAGGTGGACTCTGATGTCTACAAGACCGCTCGGGCCCTGCGCATCGTCCGCTTCACCAAGATCCTCAGCCTGCTGCGCCTGCTGCGCCTCTCGCGCCTCATCCGCTACATCCACCAGTGGGAGGAGGTGAGACTCTTTTGGGGCTCCACAGCAGGGGCCTCAGGGTGGGTCAGGGTGTGGCTAGCTGGAGAGCAGGGGTTCAGAGGGCTGTTCTGGGAAAGGTTTCTCTGCAGCTCCGCTCTTGCCTCTTGCCCAGATCTTCCACATGACCTACGACCTGGCCAGTGCTGTGGTGAGGATCTTCAACCTCATTGGCATGATGCTGCTGCTCTGCCACTGGGACGGCTGCCTCCAGTTCCTAGTGCCCATGCTGCAAGACTTCCCTGAGGACTGCTGGGTCTCCATCAACCACATGGTGGTGAGTGCCCCGGGCAGGGGTGATGTTGCCCATGAGTCTGTGGTGGGAGGAGAGGATTTGGTTGCACATCTCATCCTCTGAGGCTGCAGCTGCCTGGATCCATGCGCTGCTGAGCAGCATCTCTCTGGTCACAGCTCAGTAACAGCTGTTAGATGGCTTAGAGGGAATCTCTGCATCACCTTCCCACCTCTCTCCACTTTGGCTGCTGCTGGAGACAAGCACCCTGGGGATTCCATCGTGCCTTGCCAGGAGGGAACAAGGCTGAGGGGCTTCCTGCCACCTCCCCAGAGCAGAGACTGGTGCAGGCTCAGGGCTTCCCACAGTCCCCTATGCCTTCTCCTGGGGCAGAGCTCTGCCGTTTGGGTTTGAACACATCAGAAACCTTTACCTTGCTTTTGGTCTGCACTACCTGGCTCGGGGAGGGGGGACTGGAGGGCTCAGCCCAGCAGCTTCTTCCACAGGCCCCTAGCGCCGCTGTTCCCTTGTCTGCAGAACGACTCCTGGGGGAAGCAGTACTCGCATGCCCTCTTCAAGGCCATGAGCCACATGCTCTGCATTGGCTACGGCCAGCAGGCACCCGAGGGCATGACCGACGTCTGGCTCACCATGCTCAGCATGATCGTGGGGGCCACCTGCTACGCCATGTTCATCGGCCATGCCACCGCCCTCATCCAGTCGCTCGACTCCTCCCGGCGCCAGTACCAGGAGAAGGTCAGCAGTGTTGGGTAGTGAATGCCTGAGAATGGGGAAAGAGGCCCTGCCATGAGGGGGTCCAGCTCTAGAACCAGCTCAGCCCAGGCTGCCCAGCCCTGCAGATTCCTGCCCTGTTCTCTGCCCTTGCCACTCACCTGGGGAGGGGGTGTGTGTGGGGGTGCCAGGCTGCCCCTTTGCACAGAAGACCCCTTCATGAGGCTGGCTTCGTCTTAGCTCAGTGAGGCCCCACCCTGGCCTCTGCATTCCAAGTGCAAAAGGGTCCCATGCTCTACCCTGTTGGTGTGGCCCTTGGGACAGGGTCCTGGAGCAGGGACAGCTGCATCCCAGCTCTGACAGCAGCTGCTTCTCATGGCTGAGGAGAGGGGAAGTGTTGGGCAGCCATGCCCCTGGCCTTGGCAGGGTGCTGCTCATTTCAGTATGGCCCCGTGTGGCTCTGCCTTGTCCCCACAGTACAAGCAGGTGGAGCAGTACATGTCATTCCACAAGCTGCCAGGGGACACACGCCAGAGGATCCATGAGTACTACGAGCACCGCTACCAGGGCAAGATGTTCGACGAGGAGAACATCCTGGGGGAGCTCAGTGAGCCCCTCAAAGAGGTACGGGTGGGCAACTCAGTGGAGGAGGAAGGTCAGTGCTTGCTGGGGTCAAACTCCACCAAGCCTCTGCTGACCTCCTCCTCACCCACAGGAGATCATCAACTTCAACTGCCGCAACCTGGTGGCCAACATGCCCCTGTTTGCCAACGCGGACCCCAACTTCGTCACAGCTATGTTGACCAAGCTGCGCTTCGAGGTCTTCCAGCCCGGGGACTTCATCATCCGCGAGGGCACTGTGGGCAAAAAGATGTACTTCATCCAACATGGGGTGGTCAGCATCCTCACCAAGGGCAACAAGGAGACAAAGCTGTCTGATGGCTCCTACTTTGGTGGTGAGGCTGGGCCGGGGGACCTGGAGAGCAGAGAGGAGCGAGAGCTGCTGTGGGGCAAGAGCTTGGGCGTTCCTGATGCTTTTGCCTGCTGCACCCTCTGCCTGTTCTCTCTTGCTTTGTGCCAAAGGCTTGGCATCCACCTCGCACTGGGGCTCAGAAGTCTACCACCCCTCCTTCTATGGAGTACCTTGTCCAGCAAATCGATTCAGAGGGACTAGCAGCCAGAGCCCTGAATTCTGGCTGGCTTGGGCAGAGGAGTCAGCCACTCACCTCACCTCTGGCAGGAGAGGAGTGGGGTTCAGAGCAGAGCAGCTGAGGACAGGTTTGGGAGAGAAAGGGACGAGGCAATCATCTCTGCCGTACCCAAGGGATGCCTTGGGAGGGAGGCAGAGGCCGTGCCTGGCTGAGGGCACAACCGTGGCTGTCCCAGCTCCTGGCTCTGCCGCCCCTCCTGAGCCATGCTCCATTTCTGCACAGGCCATGGCAGTGCCAGGCAGTCCTGTCCCCTCTCTGCCTGCTGTCGGCTGGGGAGGCTGTTGGAAAGGGCAGGGTTGGCACCTGACACCCAAACCTGTCTGCCTGCAGAGATCTGCCTGCTGACCCGGGGCAGGCGGACAGCCAGTGTGCGAGCCGACACCTACTGCCGCCTCTACTCCCTGTCGGTGGATAACTTCAACGAGGTGCTGGAGGAGTACCCCATGATGCGCAGAGCCTTCGAGACAGTGGCCATGGACCGCCTGGACCGCATAGGTGAGGAGCAGCCCCTGGGCACAGCGTGGCCAGCTCCGTGCCTGCTCCCAGGGCCTGCAGAACCCCAGCAGCATGGGTGATAGTATTGTGGACCCCGTTGATTGTGGCACCCAAGCCTCATAGGTGCCCAGCAATGAGGATGAAAGGGAGCATAGGGAAGGAGCCTGCCTCCAGGATCCCTCTCTCCTCCCAGGCAGGGTCTGGGTGATGCCATATGAGGGGCTTCTCAGGGGGTGCTGTGACCCTGCATGCATATCTGCACTGTCTGGCACTGCCAGCTGCTTGTCCTCCATCCCCATCACCTGCAGAGGACAAGCAGGGCTCCAACCTCCAGGTCCCAGTCCCCAGCCTGTGGAGCTCTGTTTTGTCCCTGCTTCTCCTCCTGCCTGAGCCTGCATCATCCCCTGAGTCTTGCTTTCCTTTGGCACACCAGTGAGGTTTTGCCATCCACTCCCCACTGCCACCCTGCCCTTCACAGTATCCCCAAGACCCAGCTCCCAGGGTCGGTGACACTGCTGCCTCCCACCCAGGGAAGAAGAATTCCATCCTGCTCCGCAAGCGAGCTGAGCACAGCTCGGGGCCCATGAACAATGAGATGATCCAGCAGATCGTGAAGCACGACCAGGACGTGGCCCACAACATCCAGGACCTGCAGCAGATGGCCATGGGCCGGGAGCTGAGCGGCAAGCCTGTGATCTGGGAGCCGCTGGTGCACGCTCCCCTGCAGACAGCCGCTGCCACCACCAACGTGGCCATTGCCTTGACTCACCAGCACAGCCTGCAGGCCCACATCTTCCTGCCGCCCTCCTCCATCTCCAGCCCCCTCTCCCCCGAGGCCACGCTGCTCACCAAGCAGGTGCGCAGGTCCCAGCCCAGCCTGGGGGGCTCCCGGCCCTCCTCTGTGAGCTCCCCGTCGGGGGCACAATCTCACCTCCAGACGCCCGCCGCCGGTTCGCCTTCCTCCCCCATGGTCCAGTCCCAGGCGTCCCTGGAGAGCGGAGCACAGAGACCAAGCCACGGGGCACAGCCGCCGCCGCCGCGCACGGCGCAGAAGGGGGATCCGCCAGCCCCGGGCAAGCAGCCCTCGGCCGGCTCCCAGCCCCAGCTCTCCAAGTCCCGTGGCACTTCGGTCTCCACCTCGCTGCTGCAGCAGGCGGCAGGGGCTCCGTCCCCCAGCTCGGAGCAGGCAGTGCCAGCGGCGGGGAGAACGCTCCACTACAGCCTGTCCCGAGCCACCGGCTCCCACATCTCCCTTCTGATGCAGCCCCAGCAGCTGGTGAAGCACAGGAGCATCCAAGGCCTGCCGGTGGGGCGGCTCACCCAGGACGTCCGACTCCTCTCCGCCTCCCAGCCCTCCCTGCCCAACAAAGTGTCCCAGCAAGCCGACGGCAGCTCCTTGCAGCAGGGCAGGAAATCTGCGGGGAGCCTGGCCCGCAGGTCCTCTCCCTCAGTAGCTGGACTCCTCGCCAAGCCATGTCCGGGGACCCCAGGCCAGCCAGCACACCCACAGCAGATGCCTTCAGGATCTCTGGCTCAATCCAGCCGCTCAGTGGCAGGAGCGTCCACCCCCCAGTCCCCAGCCTCCACATCCAGGCAGGCAGCAGGTCCCTCCCGCAAGGGCTCCGTGGCCTTCAGCCCCGAGGTGGAAACAGGGAAGCCCAAACTCCCGTCCAACATGTGAGTCCCTGGTGGCACCTGAGCAGGCAGCAGGGACCCGGGCACTCTGGCAGCAGAGGTGGCAGGAGAGGCAGAGCACCTGGCAAAGGCCCCCAGGCCCTGGCTGTGTCAGAGGGCAGATGAGGTGAGAGGCAGCATCTGAGGCCGTGGCCTGGCTGCTGTGGGCACGGGGACACGGCAGGGACACGTGTGGGGCAGCCCCAGAGCTGGCCCTGCTGGATGAGGAGGCTCTGCTGACTGCCCTGAGGGGGAGCCTGCCTGGGCTCTCCTGTCCTTGCTTCATCACCACCTGTCCGAGTCTTGCCCTCCTCCTGGAGGCAATGGAGTGGGTTGGAGCCCTCACCCAAACTCCAGCCTCCCTAGAGAGCTTGGCTCCCTACAACTGCTCAGTGAGCCTGGGCTGCCCCATGCCCTGCTCTTAACATCCCATGGCCTCTCCTTGGGGCCAGGCTGGTGCTGGTGGCTCCTCCAGTTTCTCCTCTGTCACAGCTGTGGCCACCACCTGCCCACATTAATCCCCAGAAAGCTTTGCCCAGTGCCTTTGCTTTTTGGGAGAGAAAGGAGAGGCAGCCCCCCAGGGCCCACTGCTAAAGGAAGAATGGTGGGGCTGGGGCCCATGGTGGGGTCTCCCCAAGGCAAGCAGGGCACAGGTATCCAGAGCCAGTGGGGCCATGCCGCCTATGCCTGAGGCCCTGGCAGGTCCCTTGGGGCACAGTAGCAGGACCTGGGTCCTGGGCAGGGTCTCCCTTGTGTGACAAGTGCCAAGTGGTGGAGATGAGTATCCCACTGAGCAGCCCCCAGATGCCTCTCCCAGGCTTGGGGGGAACGTCCTGCCTTAGAGGGGCTGGGTTGGAATGTGCTGCCAGGCGGGGCTCTGTCCCCCACACCCAGGCACTGCAGTCAGGACCTTTGCCATGCTCTATAAAGGGTGCAGCCCCGGGAAGACCTCTCCTGTCTGTGGCTCCAGGAGGATGCTCAGAGGGGGTAGCCTCGGGGGGTACCCCACTGCCTGCAGCTCCTGAGAGGGTGCCCAGCCTGGGCTCTGCTGCCCTCCCACCCTGCATTTCAGTTTCCACACTGCCTGGAGATGCTTGGCAGCAGCATCACATCAAATAAAAGAGGGTCACGAAGAGATGCCAACCCCGGGCAGTGCCTGGGTGATGGTGTGGGGCCGTGGCGCTGCCTCCCCTCCCCTCCCTTGGTTTCGGTTTGCGAGGGCAGGGGGGCAGGGATCCCCGTGGCCAACCCACATCGCCCCCCCGGAGCCAGTAGTCAGCAATGTGTGTTCGAATAACTTCAACGAGGAGCAGCTGGGCTCTGCTGAGCAGCTGAGCTCTGCTTACAGTGTCGCTTTGGGCCAACCATGTTAACAGTCCTGGTTTAGAGTAGTGTCCCCTCCCGCCCCCGCTGCTGCGCTGCGCAAGCTGCTTCCCACCACTGGAGTCAGGACTCGTGGCTTGGAGTTGTGCCCTGCCTGAGCGAAGACCCCCGACGCCCCCCCCCCCGAGCTCCGGCGCAGCGGGCGAGGGTCTTCTTCCGTGTGGTACTTCCTCAAGCGAGGTTTTCAGCTCTCCCCTCTCGAGTCTGGGGGCGTCGGGACCAGTCCAGACCCAGGGCTGCTCGGGGAGCCCAGCCCGCGGGGCACGGAGCCCGACAGGAATCCTGTCAGTGTGCCCACCCCGGGGGGGATGCCCAGCACTGCCTTTTTATCACAGGTTTCAGCTCCCCTTCTCTGCCCACCCGCCACGTCCATGCGCCATCCCCATGGCTGGTGTCTCCCCGGCAGCCCCTCGGGAAGGGATCTGCAGCCTGGCCGCGTAGTCAGAGGTCCCCGGGCCGCGTTTACACTGTGTGATGTAGATGTTTAGGAGTCATCCTCGGTGTGTGTCCCCGCAGAGCACGCGGGCCAGCCCCGGGCGGCACCCACCGCGGCTCCGCTTCTGCCAGCTGTGCCACTGGTGCATCCTCCCCACTCCACAGCCCCATGCCAGGAGCCAGAGCCACCCTCAGCTCCGGTCACTGCCGTTCTGAGTCCTGCCATGAGCTGAGCCGGCTTGTGGCCCCATCCCAGCGGGGAGGCAAGAGGTGGGGGCTGGAGGGGCTGGGGGTGCTGGCCGAGGCACGCGTTGTCTCTGTGGCATAGGTGGGCACCAAGTCTAGCCACCAAAGACCATGATCCGTCACTCTTGCACTCACAGCAGCTGATGTACAGAGCTTGTAGGTTTCATATCGCAGAGGATTTAAAAGCGTTTTTTTATTTTTGGTCGTTGTACATAATGGATTTAAATAATAAAGAGAGATTCCGAGCTGGTCTCTGGGGAAAGACTCCTTCGGTGCCACCCTGCCCTCAGGGACAAAGTCGGGGTGGAGGAGGTGCTGAAGTTCCCCTCTTACTTCAGAGCCGGACCTGATCTTGTCCCTCTACAAAGCCAGCAGCAGCTGAGGCATCCTCAGGAGTCTCTCCCCAGCCCTGCAGTGGCAGCCCAAAGGCAAGAGGTCCCCTCCTGCCCACCTCCGGGGAGATTAATGTTTAATCTTTGGCTGTTTTCCCCTCCCATCTCCTTTCCATTAATTAACCTGGGGGAGGGGGATGTTTGATGCCTGATTGCAGAGCAGACTCCAGGTATTAAATAGATTAAATGAAGGTCATGCAGTGCCTGATGGGCTGGGGGTGCCCAAGCCATGCCAGCTGGGTTGTTTGCATGGCCCAGCCCCGCACGGCACTGCCAGAGTGCCTGCTACAGGTCTAGGGGCACAGCTTTGCTCTGGTCGCCCCCGTTCTGGGCAGCTCCTGCCAAGGCACCATTAGCATGGCACAGAACATGAGCACAAGCAGCCCTACGGTGCCCTGCCTTGTCCTCCCCACAGCAGCCCCTGACCACAGGGTGCTGGTGGCAGCCCAGCGAGAATTAGGCTCTGTGACACACGATGAGATCAGAGCTGATTAGTGGTTTCTTTCTAATTTGATTATTTCAGATTAGACTGAAGCCAGCCTAATGAAGAGTGCGTGTAGACTACCAGTCCCCTGGCCCAGCATCCTGTTGGAGGGCCAGGCTGCCCTGCCAGCACCAGGGCCTGGCTCTGTTTGGCCAGCGAGCCGCTGGGCAAGGCACGCTGAGGCTACCCGAAGTGCAAAGAGCATTTTCCTGGAAACACAATTCCAGGCTGCGTGTCTCATGCTCAGCTGTGATTTACCATCTGCTCCGGCAGCCAGCAGAGCTGGGGCTGGAGAGGAGATGAAGGGACCTACTGGCTCCCAGCGGGTCCCAGGGCAAGGCAGAACCCTGCTGCCCGCCTGGGCACGAAGGCACAGCCTGCTGCGGCTGCAGCAGCCCCAGCTCTTGTGTGGGGCACCCGGCTGGGAAGTGAGGTGCTTCTGCCCCATGACCTCGCGCTCCTGGCTGCCAAAATGGCGGGAGGTGGGGGGTGGGGGATTAGCAGACAACAAGGCAGAGATTGATTAAGCAGAGGTTAGCTGAGATTAGGGGATTGCGGCGGCTGAACGGGAGCTTGCCAATCAGTGCCGAGGGCAGTGGGGAGGGAGCTGTGCCTATCCAGAGGGTTCTCAGCCCCGCTGGGCGGTGCCCATGGGGATGGCAGAGCTCCCCCCAGCACCGGGGATCTCGCCTACACGTCACGGTGCACGGAGCAGCCCCTCCGCCCCGCACCCTGCCCGGCACCTGCATCCCCTCCTCACGCCGCTCGGTGCCCTGCACCCCTTCAGCCGCCCGTACCCTCGGCCGCGTCCCTCGGCCGCGCCCCGCGCCCCGCCCCCCGCCCCCGCGCTCCGACCTCGCACTCGCTCGATTCGCTTTCTCCACCAATCGACCGACTCGGTCCCGCCCTCTCCGTGCTCCTATTGGCTCAGCTTCTTTGGGCTCATCCTCATACGATGGAGCGGACCAATGAGCGTGGGCACCGGCCGCGGCCAAACGCTGGCTCCGCCCCCGGNGGGGGCTGGAGGGGCTGGGGGTGCTGGCCGAGGCACGCGTTGTCTCTGTGGCATAGGTGGGCACCAAGTCTAGCCACCAAAGACCATGATCCGTCACTCTTGCACTCACAGCAGCTGATGTACAGAGCTTGTAGGTTTCATATCGCAGAGGATTTAAAAGCGTTTTTTTATTTTTGGTCGTTGTACATAATGGATTTAAATAATAAAGAGAGATTCCGAGCTGGTCTCTGGGGAAAGACTCCTTCGGTGCCACCCTGCCCTCAGGGACAAAGTCGGGGTGGAGGAGGTGCTGAAGTTCCCCTCTTACTTCAGAGCCGGACCTGATCTTGTCCCTCTACAAAGCCAGCAGCAGCTGAGGCATCCTCAGGAGTCTCTCCCCAGCCCTGCAGTGGCAGCCCAAAGGCAAGAGGTCCCCTCCTGCCCACCTCCGGGGAGATTAATGTTTAATCTTTGGCTGTTTTCCCCTCCCATCTCCTTTCCATTAATTAACCTGGGGGAGGGGGATGTTTGATGCCTGATTGCAGAGCAGACTCCAGGTATTAAATAGATTAAATGAAGGTCATGCAGTGCCTGATGGGCTGGGGGTGCCCAAGCCATGCCAGCTGGGTTGTTTGCATGGCCCAGCCCCGCACGGCACTGCCAGAGTGCCTGCTACAGGTCTAGGGGCACAGCTTTGCTCTGGTCGCCCCCGTTCTGGGCAGCTCCTGCCAAGGCACCATTAGCATGGCACAGAACATGAGCACAAGCAGCCCTACGGTGCCCTGCCTTGTCCTCCCCACAGCAGCCCCTGACCACAGGGTGCTGGTGGCAGCCCAGCGAGAATTAGGCTCTGTGACACACGATGAGATCAGAGCTGATTAGTGGTTTCTTTCTAATTTGATTATTTCAGATTAGACTGAAGCCAGCCTAATGAAGAGTGCGTGTAGACTACCAGTCCCCTGGCCCAGCATCCTGTTGGAGGGCCAGGCTGCCCTGCCAGCACCAGGGCCTGGCTCTGTTTGGCCAGCGAGCCGCTGGGCAAGGCACGCTGAGGCTACCCGAAGTGCAAAGAGCATTTTCCTGGAAACACAATTCCAGGCTGCGTGTCTCATGCTCAGCTGTGATTTACCATCTGCTCCGGCAGCCAGCAGAGCTGGGGCTGGAGAGGAGATGAAGGGACCTACTGGCTCCCAGCGGGTCCCAGGGCAAGGCAGAACCCTGCTGCCCGCCTGGGCATGAGGGCACAGCCTGCTGCGGCTGCAGCAGCCCCAGCTCTTGTGTGGGGCACCCGGCTGGGAAGTGAGGTGCTTCTGCCCCATGACCTCGCGCTCCTGGCTGCCAAAATGGCGGGAGGTGGGGGGTGGGGGATTAGCAGACAACAAGGCAGAGATTGATTAAGCAGAGGTTAGCTGAGATTAGGGGATTGCGGCGGCTGAACGGGAGCTTGCCAATCAGTGCCGAGGGCAGTGGGGAGGGAGCTGTGCCTATCCAGAGGGTTCTCAGCCCCGTTGGGCGGTGCCCATGGGGATGGCAGAGCTCCCCCCAGCACCGGGGATCTCGCCTACACGTCACGGTGCACGGAGCAGCCCCTCCGCCCCGCACCCTGCCCGGCACCTGCATCCCCTCCTCACGCCGCTCGGTGCCCTGCACCCCTTCAGCCGCCCGTACCCTCGGCCGCGTNGCGGGGCACACCGGGAGCTGTAGTCAAGAGGCGGAGAGGCGCCGGCCGCTCCCGCTGCCCGGGACTACGCGTCCCGGCGAGCCCCGCGCCCGGCTCCCGGGCGGGGCGGAACGGCCTCAAAAAGCCGGGCGGCAGGCCCGGGCCGTGTTCTTGGTCAACATGAGCGGTAGCGGCGGCGAGCGGGAGGAGTTCATGCGTTTCTTCCCTCAGATCGTCCGCGATCTGACGGAGGACGGCGTGGGGCACCCGGAGCTGGGCGACGCCGTGTCCCGACTGCAGAAGGTGAGGGAGAGGGCCGGAGCGCGGCTGGCCCGGGGTCACCCGATCCCGAGGTCACCCTCTCCCGACTGCCCGTCACTGTCTGGCCGCAGGTGCTGGAGTACAACGCTCCCGGCGGGAAATGCAACCGCGGGCTTACGGTGCTGGCGGCCTTCCGGGAGCTGGCGACTCCCGCGCAGCAGGACCCGGAGAGCCTCCGGTGCGCCCTAGCCGTCGGCTGGTGCATCGAGCTGGTGAGAGCCAGGGAAGAGGGCGGCCCCATAGGGTCCCTTGGGGACCCTTCAGCCCGCTGATGCAGCCTCTCGCAGTTCCAGGCCTTTTTCCTTGTGGCCGATGACATCATGGACTCGTCCCTCACCCGCCGGGGACAGCTCTGCTGGTATAAGAAGGTGAGAGCGCACAGGAGGCCTCTGTCTGCTGGGGGAGCACAGCAGGGCCTGTGGGGTCCACGTATTGTGTGACACTGTCCTCCTGCTGCAGGAGGGGATCGGTCTGGATGCCATCAACGATGCCTTTCTCCTCGAGTCATCTGTCTATAGGCTGCTGAAGAAGTACTGTAGGGAACGTCCCTACTACCTGCACCTCTTGGAGCTGTTCTTGCAGGTGAGCCTGGCCCACACATGCCCTCCTTGGCTCTGGGGCTCCAGGCTGCTGATGGAGTTTGACAGCTTGTGGCTTCCAAACAGTTCCTTAAGTTCCTGGGATCCCACCAGACACAGACTCTGCCTTCAGACTTGGAGAGGAGCTGGAATGGGGCTTGGGCTTAGGGCTTCACTGCACTGTTGGGACTTTCCTAGGGGACTGCCTGAATAAATCACAGAATCCTACAACTGTCCTGGCTGGAAAGGCCCTCCCAAGATCAGCCCAACACTACCATGGCCATTAACCCACATCCCCAAGTGCCATGCCCATACATTTCTTGAGCACCACCTCCCTGGCAGCCTGTTCCAATGCCTGACTACTCCTGCAGGAAAGACAATTTTTCCTCATGCCCAACCTAAATCTCCCTTGGCACCATTTCAGGCTACTTCCTCACACCACCTGATACTGGGCGGAAGAGACCAACCCCCCATCTGGCTCCAGCCTCCTTTCAGGGAGTTGTAGAAAGCAATGAGGTCTCCCCTGAGCCTCCACTTCTCCAATCCTTCCTTTCAGACTGGATACCAGACTGAGCTGGGGCAGGCACTGGACCTCATCACTGCTCCCATTTCCCAGGTGGATTTGAATCGCTTCAGTGAGCAGAGGTAAGTGGCAGGAGAGGACAGAGATGCCAGCCCTGTTGTGGCAGAGTGGCTCTGTTTGCAGTCCCTTCTGGGCTGTGTAAGAGGGGCAGTGATCACTCAAGGGTTGCTGTCACCTACCTGGCTCTGTGCCACAAGTGTAGCTCCCACTGCCAGAGCTGAGGGACTGATTTGGAGGGAGATGCTGGTGGGAGGGGAAGGCCTGGGCCTTACCACTGAGCCTGGTGCCTCTGCCACAGGTATAAGGCAATTGTGAAGTACAAGACAGCCTTCTACTCCTTCTACCTGCCCGTGGCTGCTGCCATGTACATGGTGAGTCTCAGGAGCGACCTACCCCTGGCACGAGGCTGCTGAGGAGAGCAGGAGAGGAGGAGGCTTGGGGGATAGCAGAAGTGAGGGTGGAAGGCAGGTACTGGAAGGCTTTTTTCCTCTCTTCCCACTTCTTAGACTGGTATTGACAGCAGGGAGGAGCATGACAACGCCAAAGCCATCTTGCTGGAGATGGGTGAATTCTTTCAGATTCAGGTAGGAGGAGGCTCCCTGTCCCCTGGTGCTTCTCAGCTGCTGGGTGTGGCACTTGGTGCATTTTCATCTCCACACAGGACGATTACCTGGACTGCTTTGGGGACCCGGAGCTGACAGGGAAGGTTGGCACTGACATCCAGGACAACAAGTGCAGCTGGCTGGTGGTGGAGTGTCTGCGCCGGGCCACGCCCGAGCAGAGGCAGATCCTGGAGGTACTGCCAGCAGGCTACAAACACCCTGGAGACGGTGGGGGGTGGAGGACCTGCTGCTGTGAAGCCATGCTGAGAAGCCATGAGCTGCACTGCGCTGCTGCCCCGCTGGGTTGGTGGCTGTGAGCAGGTGGCAGCAGGGAGGACGTGAGGTGACTCCTGCCACCTTTTGCAGGGGCAGTGGTTGTGAGCTGGTCCTCGGCCTCATTTCTGCTGTCTCCCCAGGACAACTACGGCTGTAAGGAGCCCGAGAAGGTGGCAAAGGTAAAGGAGCTCTACGAGACTCTGGGCATGAGAGCTGCTTTTCAGGAGTACGAGGAGAGCAGCTACCGGCGGCTGCAGGAGCTGATCCAGAAGCATGCTGGACGCCTCCCCCCGGAGGTCTTCCTGGGCCTGGCTCGGAAGATTTACAAGCGGCAGAAGTGATGGAGGGGAAATGCCTGCGGACTGCTTGCTCTTTGCTAAGGCACCTGGTGGGCTGTGTGCCCCAGGCTGCAGCTGCCTGGAGCTGGTCCCTGCACACTTCAGCGCCCCTAGACCGTGGGTGGAGACCTGGGCTCTGTGTAGAGCATAGGCGGCGGGGGGCGTGTCGTAGATCTCGGCCAACCTTTGCGTCAATAAATATTAAATTATTGCGAGTGTGTCACAAACTGGTGCGGGCTGGAGGCGGGTTGGGGGGGGGTGTTGGATGCCAGCATCCCCGGCGCTTGCGTGAGGGGGGGTACGGCACCGGAGCACCGCCCCCGCTGCTTCCCGGGCGAGGCGGAGCTGAGGCTCCTCCCTCCCGCCAGCCGCATTCGCCGCCGCAGCGCGACGAGGTGAGCGGGGCTGGGGCCGGGCTGGGGGGTTCTGGGCAGCCGCAGCAGCAGGGTGGGGAGGGGGCGACTGCAGCTCGGCAGCATCGCTCCCGCTGCGGGGCCGCAGGTCCTCCCGCTCTGGGAGCGGGGGATGGATGCTCGGGGCCGGGTCAAAGCTGCCTGGGCGAGGCTCGGGCTCTGAGATGCTCGTTCCCCGGCCGAGGCCGCCGGTAAACGTCCGGGGCCGCGACTTCCCCGTCGGCGAGGCAGAGCCGGGCGGTGCGCAGGCTGCAGTGCGGTTGCCAGGGCTGCGGCAGTCCTGAGCCCGGGCATCTGCTTGGGCTGGCTGTGCCCTGGCCTCGGAGCTCCGGCGGTGCCACCCTCCCATGTCCAGGACCACGCCAGCTGCCATCAAGGGCGTTTTCTCTTTGACGGCAGCTCAGATGCTTCTGACCCTCAGGACCCCGCAGAGGGAATTTGGCTCAGTCGCTGCTGCAGCTGCTCGCAGCAAGCTCAGGTTGTGCTCTGGCGATCAGCAGCTGGCTCCTGGCTGGACAGGCCTGAGCGCAGTGGGGAGCTGTGGGGCAACCCCTCTCTGCCGGGCATGTTTCTGTCTCTCAACCCTCACACTGGTCCCCTGCTGCCAGCCCTTCCCTGGTCGGTGGCTGCTGCAAGGTCACTGCCGTTCTTCTCGCCCTCTCCCTGCCGCTGTGCTCTCCCCTGCCCGCTGAAAGGCTGTTTGGTGTTTGCAGGGAGCTGGATGGTCTGAAGAGAGGAGCTGTGGGGGCTCTCCAAGGAGCCTTGGCACTAACCAGCCAGGCAGCATCATGCTGGCTCCAAAGAAAAGCCTGCTCTGCAACCTCAACCACATCCATCTGCAGCACATCTCCCTGGGGCTGCATCTCTCTCGGCACCCAGAGCTCCAGGAGACTTCTGGCTCCATGGGTGGAGGAGACCAGACCAGCTGCAGCGACTGCCCAAAGAACTATGAGCAAGTGGATGCCAATTCCAACAATCCCTCCTTGAAATGTCGCTGCTGTGAGTCCCACACTCAGCAGCTGGTGACGCTGGGCCTCCAGAACCAGGCAGCTCAAGAGGATTTCCCTGGCCTGGATGCCGGAGGGGAGGTAGCATCCCCTTGTGATCCCCCTTGTGATCTGGCCTCCTCCTCCTCCTCCTCCTCTTCCGTCAGTAGCTGCTCGGATTTCAGCTTGGATGACTCCCCCGTCTCTGTGTACTGCAAGGGCTTCTCCAGAGGAGAGTCCCAATCCCCTCAGAACCAGCCCGATGGCATTCCTGCAGAAGATGCTCAGGATGCCCAGTCACTGGCTGGCCAGGGGAGGACCCATGATGGAAGAGATGCCAACTGCAACCGCCCGGTGCCCCAGAGACCAGATACTGTGGCTGGAGGGAGCCCAGACAGTCTCTGCAGCAGCAACTCTCTCGACTTCCAGCGTGATGAGACCTCTCCCGGTGCGGTGGTGCAGGAAACCATCAGCATCTGCGCTGACCTTGACCCTAACTGCAACCCAGTCCCTGCCCCTGATGCTGCGCCTCCAGCACCACTCGCGCCAGCACGGTGGGATGCCAGTCTGAGCAGGGCTCCTGAGCCACAGCCCCGAGCTGGCAGCGTGCCCCCACCTGTGCCTCCCCGGCCCCGGAGGCGGCTGCAGGTTCTCAACGGGCAGAAGGCAGAGCTGCCCCTCCTGCCCGTGAGGGCAGCAGAACCGGAGCCTGGCTCGGGTAACCTCTGCAAAGACCCCGGCAAGAAGACCATCACCTCCTTCCATGAGCTCGCCCAGAAGAGGAAGAGGAACGCAGCCGGCCCCGCTCTTGCCCAGGCCAGGGCTGACCGCAGCGACTGGCTCATCGTCTTCTCGCCCGACACGGAGCTGCCACCCCCCTGCGAGCTGCTCCCCGGTGCCGCTGCCCCCGAGCCGGCCCGGCCCCAGCTCCAACAGGACTGCCCAGCGAGAGCTCCTGGCACCACGCAGAGGGAGGTGACAACGTTCAAGGAGCTGCGGTACCGCAGTGCCTCCAGCAAGCCCAGGGGCCAGCAGGCTGATGAGAGGGCAGAGCCGGTACCACCTCATCTCCCCTCCGCACACCTGCCCTCCCCTCCCGAGATGGCTGTGGGTTGCGACGGCTCGGGCTGGGTACCACCCGTGCCGCTGGGCGGACAGTTGCTGGCACCTATGAGCAGCCACCAGCTAAAGAGGAGAAGATCCCGACCAGGGCTGCAGCCCATCGCGGAGGGGCAGTTGGCGGAGGCAGAGGATGGGCGACTGCCGCTGCGGAGCTGCGTGCCAGGAGAGACAGGGCTGGGCTCTGCCTGCGACAAGGACGCCCTGGCTTGTGGCCTGGGAGGGCCTGGTGGGCACCATTGGGTGCCAGGGACAGCCAAAAGAGGAGATAAGAGCTTCAAGGAGGGTAAGCGCCAGGCACGGGGGTGCCACCCTGGCGGGGACCGNCCGGGGCTGAGGGGGATGGCGGCGGCGGGCCGGGGCAGGGTCAGTGGTGAGGCCTAGCTGGAGATGGGGCACCCGCGGGGCCCGACAGGGGCAGTGCCAGGCAGGGGCAGTGTCAGGGAGGCTGCCGCAGGGCCCGGCCCGGCCGCGCCGCCTCTCGGTGCTGCGGAGCCGCCGTCGGGGTCTCGCAAACGCCCTGAGGGTCTCGCTCCTGCTCCCCTCCCCTCGGAAGCGGCTGCGCCTTCATCCCTGCCCCCGCGAGCTGCAGGTTCCCATGGCGACAGCCTGGGCTGCTCGGGTACCCAGGGGCTGCCTGGCGCCCTCCCGCTCCGCCCCGGCTGGCCCAGGCCTGGGCGGCAGAGCCGCAGCCGTGGCTGGCACAGCGCTGCTGGGGTGGGGGCGTCTGACCTGTTGGCATCTTCCTTTGCGTCGTCTGCAGCCCTGCTGATCGCCGTCAGCACCGCCGTGGACAAGGTCATTGCCCACTTCAGCACCGCGCGGAACCTGGTGCAGAAGGTGAGGGCTGAGCTGGGGATCTGGCAGGGCTGGGGTGGGCAGGAGTGAGGGCGAGGAGGGGCTTGGGGAAATCCATCTGCGGGATGCAGACTCAGGGCTGGGTGCTCCTTCTCTCCCCCTTCTCTCCCCCTTCTCTCCCCCTTCTCTCCCCCTTCTCTCCCCCTTCTCTCCCCGCTCCCCCCCCCCACTTCCCGCCCCGCTCCACACCCCCACCGCGCCGCGTAGGGCACGCGTGTAGCTCCCGGTGGTCCCCGCATCATTACAACATCCCCCCACCCCCCNCCTTCTCTCCCCCTTCTCTCCCCCTTCTCTCCCCCTTCTCTCCCCCTTCTCTCCCCCTTCTCTCCCCCTTCTCTCCCCCTTCTCTCCCCGCTGCACCTCCCCACTTCAGGCCCAGCTGGGGGACAGTTGGCTCAGCCCAGATGTGGGTTACCTGCTGCTGCACACCCTCTGCCCTGCTCTCTATGCCTTGGTGGACGATGGGCTGAAGCCCTTCCAGAAGGATGTTATCACTGGCCAGAGGAAAAACTCCCCCTGGAGCGTGGTGGAAGCCTCTGTGAAGACAGGTTAGTGTGAGGAGCATGCTCCTGGAGACGTTGGCATCTCAAAGTGCTTGGAGCCTTTCCAGCCCAGCCTGGGCAGAGCTGTGTGCCCAGAGCAGTGGCTGTGTTGTGTGTTCCACAGGCCCCAACACTCGCTCCCTCCACTCCCTGTGCTGGCACGTGGCTGGGCTGGCTCCTCTCAGCAGCACCAGGCAGAAGTTCCATGCCTTTATCCTTGGCCTTTTGAAGTGAGCATTGGTGCTGCTGGCCCAGGCTGTCCTTGCTGTGATGGCAGCTGGGAACCAAGGCCCAAAAGCCCTAACCTGGATTTCCTTTGTCTTGTTTAGCATTAAGCAGCTGGAGCTGTGGATCTCTCACCTGCAGAAGAGCCCAGGTAAGGANCGAGGCTCGGGCTCTGAGATGCTCGTTCCCCGGCCGAGGCCGCCGGTAAACGTCCGGGGCCGCGACTTCCCCATCGGCGAGGCAGAGCCGGGCGGTGCGCAGGCTGCAGTGCGGTTGCCAGGGCTGCGGCAGTCCTGAGCCCGGGCATCTGCTTGGGCTGGCTGTGCCCTGGCCTCGGAGCTCCGGCGGTGCCACCCTCCCATGTCCAGGACCACGCCAGCTGCCATCAAGGGCGTTTTCTCTTTGACGGCAGCTCAGATGCTTCTGACCCTCAGGACCCCGCAGAGGGAATTTGGCTCAGTCGCTGCTGCAGCTGCTCGCAGCAAGCTCAGGTTGTGCTCTGGCGATCAGCAGCTGGCTCCTGGCTGGACAGGCCTGAGCGCAGTGGGGAGCTGTGGGGCAACCCCTCTCTGCCGGGCATGTTTCTGTCTCTCAACCCTCACACTGGTCCCCTGCTGCCAGCCCTTCCCTGGTCGGTGGCTGCTGCAAGGTCACTGCCGTTCTTCTCGCCCTCTCCCTGCCGCTGTGCTCTCCCCTGCCCGCTGAAAGGCTGTTTGGTGTTTGCAGGGAGCTGGATGGTCTGAAGAGAGGAGCTGTGGGGGCTCTCCAAGGAGCCTTGGCACTAACCAGCCAGGCAGCATCATGCTGGCTCCAAAGAAAAGCCTGCTCTGCAACCTCAACCACATCCATCTGCAGCACATCTCCCTGGGGCTGCATCTCTCTCGGCACCCAGAGCTCCAGGAGACTTCTGGCTCCATGGGTGGAGGAGACCAGACCAGCTGCAGCGACTGCCCAAAGAACTATGAGCAAGTGGATGCCAATTCCAACAATCCCTCCTTGAAATGTCGCTGCTGTGAGTCCCACACTCAGCAGCTGGTGACGCTGGGCCTCCAGAACCAGGCAGCTCAAGAGGATTTCCCTGGCCTGGATGCCGGAGGGGAGGTAGCATCCCCTTGTGATCCCCCTTGTGATCTGGCCTCCTCCTCCTCCTCCTCCTCTTCCGTCAGTAGCTGCTCGGATTTCAGCTTGGATGACTCCCCCGTCTCTGTGTACTGCAAGGGCTTCTCCAGAGGAGAGTCCCAATCCCCTCAGAACCAGCCCGATGGCATTCCTGCAGAAGATGCTCAGGATGCCCAGTCACTGGCTGGCCAGGGGAGGACCCATGATGGAAGAGATACCAACTGCAACCGCCCGGTGCCCCAGAGACCAGATACTGTGGCTGGAGGGAGCCCAGACAGTCTCTGCAGCAGCAACTCTCTCGACTTCCAGCGTGATGAGACCTCTCCCGGTGCGGTGGTGCAGGAAACCATCAGCATCTGCGCTGACCTTGACCCTAACTGCAACCCAGTCCCTGCCCCTGATGCTGCGCCTCCAGCACCACTCGCGCCAGCACGGTGGGATGCCAGTCTGAGCAGGGCTCCTGAGCCACAGCCCCGAGCTGGCAGCGTGCCCCCACCTGTGCCTCCCCGGCCCCGGAGGCGGCTGCAGGTTCTCAACGGGCAGAAGGCAGAGCTGCCCCTCCTGCCCGTGAGGGCAGCAGAACCGGAGCCTGGCTCGGGTAACCTCTGCAAAGACCCCAGCAAGAAGACCATCACCTCCTTCCATGAGCTCGCCCAGAAGAGGAAGAGGAACGCAGCCGGCCCCGCTCTTGCCCAGGCCAGGGCTGACCGCAGCGACTGGCTCATCGTCTTCTCGCCCGACACGGAGCTGCCACCCCCCTGCGAGCTGCTCCCCGGTGCCGCTGCCCCCGAGCCGGCCCGGCCCCAGCTCCAACAGGACTGCCCAGCGAGAGCTCCTGGCACCACGCAGAGGGAGGTGACAACGTTCAAGGAGCTGCGGTACCGCAGTGCCTCCAGCAAGCCCAGGGGCCAGCAGGCTGATGAGAGGGCAGAGCCGGTACCACCTCATCTCCCCTCCGCACACCTGCCCTCCCCTCCCGAGATGGCTGTGGGTTGCGACGGCTCGGGCTGGGTACCACCCGTGCCGCTGGGCGGACAGTTGCTGGCACCTATGAGCAGCCACCAGCTAAAGAGGAGAAGATCCCGACCAGGGCTGCAGCCCATCGCGGAGGGGCAGTTGGCGGAGGCAGAGGATGGGCGACTGCCGCTGCGGAGCTGCGTGCCAGGAGAGACAGGGCTGGGCTCTGCCTGCGACAAGGACGCCCTGGCTTGTGGCCTGGGAGGGCCTGGTGGGCACCATTGGGTGCCAGGGACAGCCAAAAGAGGAGATAAGAGCTTCAAGGAGGGTAAGCGCCAGGCACGGGGGTGCCACCCTGGCGGGGACCGTGCGGGGCGCAGGGGAGGGGCCGCAGGCAGGTGCCCTGCTCCCGGCTCGGGGCTGCTGCGTGTCCTGCCACGCTCCGTGCCGCCATCCGCAGCCCCTGCCCAGCCCGGGAAGGAGCCATCGCGGCCCGGGAGCGGCTCAGGCCGCGGCTCGCCCGGGGCCCGGTGGCTCCTCCTCACCTCGCCCTGCCCCCAGGCTCCTGCTGAGCCTTTCCTCTTCCCCGGCCCGCGGGACCCGTCCCGCCCCGTCCCGCCTGCTGCCCTTCGTCCTGCCCCGGCCTCCATGGGCGAGCACGACCCGGCGGGCCCCGGCTCCGGTGCTGCCTGCGGTGAGCGGGACCCGAGGCGGCGGCGGAGCACGGCCCGGGCTTTGCCCCGGCCCCAGAGCCCCGGCCCCGGCGGGGAGCCCCGGGCGCGGCCCTGCCTGACCCCCGCCGCCGCCTCTCTCCAGCCAGGGCTTCGCCGTCCGCCGCCGGAGCCGCCGCGGGGCCGGGCGGGGGGAGCGCGGAGGGAGCCAACTGCCGCCGCGGGCAGCAGAAGAAAGGTACCGGGGTCGGGGCTCGCCGAGCGGCGCTGGGCCGGGGCCGGGGCTGAGGGGGATGG
>WBNM01010573.1:11687-52314 GCA_013399055.1 Ramphastos sulfuratus | reverse complement strand
CAATCACTTTCCTAGTCCTACTGCCCACAACTTCTTTATACTACTTTAAGGCTGACAGTCAGTTGTAAGAAGTTATAAAACACCATTTTGCATGGCAACTATTTCAGGAAGAAAAAAAAAATTATTATATGGTAACATCTTCTTTTCCAAAACATAGAAGTAGTACAAAACAAAACAAAAGACTACCAATTTTTTTACTTATTAAAGAAACCAAACTTTAAAACAAGAAACAAAAAACTACTATTTTTTTTACTAATTAAAGATACCAAACAAACTTTAAAACAAGAAACAAAAAGATACCTATTTTTTTTACTAAGCCAAACAAACTTTAAAACAACAAAAAACTACCAATTTTTTTACCAATTAAAGAAACCAAGCAAACTTTAAAACAAGAAACAAAAAGCTACCAATTTTTTTACTAAACCAAACAAACTTTAAAACAACAAACAAAAAAACTACCAATTTTTTTTACTTATTAAAGAAACCAAACTTTAAAACAAGAAACAAAAAAACTACCAATCTTTTTACTAATTAAACAAACAAATTTTAAAACAAGAAGCAAAAAGCTACCAATATTTTTACTAATTAAAGAAACCAAACAAACTTTAAAACAACAAACAAACCACAAAACTCAGAACTTCTCACTGGAACTTCATTTATTAAAACTGTAAAATATTTAACACTGTGCTTTAACTGGTGATGATGATTATTATTATTATATTTTCATCATTATTTGTTCTTTTCTCTTGTGGTTTTAAACCCCACAGTTTTTCTGTGCAGGTGCCCATCGGTGACTGCTTTACATGCATTTTGAATCCCATATTGGTAGATGATGAAGTTCCCTTTGAAAATATTGCTATAATCTTCTACAGTTTGTAAACAGGAAACAGATGTTAGCACAGTCCTGATTCCAGACAAGCTTTCTTGCATAGAAGAATGTTGATTTGGGCAGGTGACCTGAGTGCAGTCCACACCTTTACCACTGTTGTTTGTATAGCAGCACTTTCGCAGAATCACAGAATGGTAGGGGTTGGAAGTGACCTCTGAAGATCACATAGTCCAGCCTGCTCTCCCAGAGCATAGGAATACATCCAGGTGGGTTTTGAATGCCTCCAAAGATGGAGACTCCACAACTTCTCTAGGTAGCCTCAAAGTGATTTTTTTTTCCCCCTTTATGGTTACATGGAACCTCTGTGTTCAAGTTTATGTCCATTACCACTTGTCTTTTCACCACTGAGAGAGTCTGGCTTCAACCTCCTGGCACCTGCCCTTTAAACATTCATAAACCTTCTCCTCTTCCCCAGGCTAAACAGACCCAGCCTTTCCCCTTAAGGCAGATGTTCTGGTCCCCAAATGACCTTAGTGGCTCTGCTGGATTCTATCCATTAATTCCTTGTCCTTCTTGAATTGGAGGTGCCAGAGCTGGATGCAGTTTTCATCAGTGTCCTTGAGCAAAGCAGTAGGACAGATCTGGACTGTGAATTGGTGTAACAGTTTTTCCTTTATGTAAAGAGCCAGTGTAGCACACAACCTCTTGTAACACTTTAGCGACGTCACATGCAATTTCCTGTTCTCCAGAAGGAGCACTAATTACACATTAGATAATTAGACTATAAATATCCAGTCTGTGAGGTTTAAATACCCTTGCGGATTCGATGCTAAATTTTTTTGTGTCTGAGACTGCCTTTTTATTTGTTCTTCATTTATCTTGCACAATACAGCACAGACAATGCCTCAGGTTCTGGGAGATTTAGTAGCAGTACAATGAGGAGACGAGTGAGGAAGACACATAAGTATTTACCTTAACTAGTACATCAGGAATTTTATCACACCAGCATGAAAACCTGGGNCCCTGAGTGACCTGTTCTAGTGGGAGGTGTCCCTGCAGGGGCTTGGAACTAGATGATCTTTGAGGTCTCTTCCAACCTTACCATTCTATGATTCTATGACTGCTACCATATCTTCAGCATCTCTTTTTGTGTGGCATTACCTATGCTCCATGTAAATTTAAATTCTGTTCTCTAGAAGCTATCAATGTTCCCAGTGGCATCGCTGTGAACAACATCAAGCTCTCAAGGTTCTTCAACTTTCTTAAAGCATTTAAACCCACAGAAGCTTAATATAGTGTGTAGGTGTTTTCAGATACCTCCTAAGACTGGATTTCTCATTTAAAACTAATCACAACTGTCACCTGCAAAAGTTTCTAAAGTCACCCATCCTTGAAACATAGTTGGGTATTTTGCAAGCATATGAAGTTCTGTTTGGAGGAATTCATAGCCTAGACTCAACCAAAAATAAACCTTCTACAGGAACAGAAAACCTTTGTGTATTCTGGGTAAATATAATTGTTCTCCCACAGTTATGCTGGTGAACAGAGGAAAACCATTGAGCTATGGATTGCCATTAAAATTATTCATTTAAATGGGCTGTTACCCTTGTGCACAGGTGGTAAACTTATCTCACATGTTTTTTGTATAAAAGCCTGAAAGAAGTGAACACTGCCTAACAGAATCTAATGGTGTCATTAAAATGATTGCAAACATGCCTGTTGTGGCAGATGTATGCTTTCCTTCTGTTGATACACAGATTCTGTTGATTGTTGGTCAAGATCAAACAAATGCAGACTTCTAGTACCTCAAAAAAAAAAAAAAAAAAAGGGCTGTATTTCAACAGGTTCTGTTTGGAAAAAGATCTGTTTCCTTATAGCTATAAAATAACCAGACTGCCTGATCTGATCCAATGTCTACTCTTATTTTCTTTGATTAGAGCTGTATTCTCTGTATTCTCTGCTGTCTACAGTTTCAGCTGAACAAGAGATGATGTGTTGCATCATTCTGGTTTGAGGAAGCATTTCAGCAGAGCAATAAATGTAGAGAAATATACAAAACTCAAAGCCAGGAAGTCATCAGCTTTTACTTCTCTCTAAAAATCTTGCCCTCCATTTAACTATAATTGCCAGCTTTCCAGTGATTATTTACTCTACTACACAAGGTAACACAGGCATGGCTGTTGTTATCCACCAGAGGATAGGATGAATTTAAACACATTTCCTCAGAGTCAAATTCTCCATCCTGAAACAGAAATTGATGGGCAGCTGGGAATACATCAGAACCACGTGCTTCCCTTCTGCTTGGAGCAGGAGTTGTGCTTCACAGCTACTTGCAGAGAAAATTGTAGATCTGATGTTGCCCAATCCACCTTCATGAGAAGAATCTTCTGTAGTCTGGAGTAAGACTCACGGGGAAAGAAGCCAGAGGATTTACAACCATATGTCTGTACCCTGCCCTTGGGAAAATGTCTGTGCAGTAGTTACACATCCCAGATGAGTTATTCCTCCTCAGTATTTTTCAGGCAACGCCCTGCATGAGAAAAGACTGAGTTTGCCAACCAGATTTTAAGCTTCTGTTTGTTCAGACTAATACTTAGAATCCTTAAATATCCACACCGCCACTTGTGCTAAGTCCTTGTATTTAGACTTTATATTTACAAAATTAATTTAGCTTACTTCAGCTAGCCAAAAAAACATTTCTATAACCCAAACTACTTTTTATGTGTTGGCTAACTGGTTTCATCTTTGATCAAGTGCAAAAGATACTTCAATCTTCTAGAGTCTACAACGATGTTACACCACACATCAACAGACAAAGTCTGTATACAGACAGCTGCAGTCATGTCATGGAAGTTAAGCACTTCTGAGTTGGGAATGTGTTGGATTTTAAAGTTGGGGCCTGAATGTCTTCTCATCAACATCAATGGAAGTCTTTTACACCTACATCTTTGGAATTATGTAGGTGTAATCATAGAATCATAGAATCACAGAATCATAGAATCAGTCAGGGTTGGAAGGGACCACAAGAATCATCCAATTCCAACCCCCCTGCCATGGGCAGAGACACCTCACACTAGATCAGGCTGTCTAGAGCCTCATCCAGCCGGGCCTTAAACACTTTCAGGGATGGGGCTTCCACCCTGGGCAACCAGGGTCTCACACCCCCATGGTGAAGAACTTCTTCCTAACATCCAGTCTGAATCTACCCATTTCTAGCTTTGTTCCATTCCCCCCAGTCCTATCACTACCTGACATCCTAAAAAATTCCTCCCCAGCTTTCTCGTAGACNGCCTGCCCTGGGACATGGACCCATTGACAGCCACTCTCTGGGTGTGGCCATCAAGCCAGGTCTTTATCTATCTTGTGCTCCACCCATCAAACCCATGCCTCACCAGCTTGGAGACCAGGATGTGGTGCGGGACAGTGTTGAAGGCTTTGCTCAGGTCCAGGTAAATGACATCAGTTGCTTGCCCCTCATCTATTCATGTTGTGACCTGTTCATAGAAGGCCACCAGGTTTCTCAGGCAGGATTTGCCCTTGGTGAAGCCATGCTGACTGTACCCAATCACCTCTTCACTATTCTCCTGTCTCAGTAGTGCCTCCAGGAAGATATGCTCCATGATCTTACTGGGCACAGAGGTGAGACTGTCTGGCCTGGAGTTCCCTGGTTCTTCCTTCTTACCCTTTTTGAAAATGGGAGTTATTTTTCCCCTTTTCCAGTCAGTGGGGACTTCACCAGACTGCCATGATGTATAGGACAGCGAAATGCATTTCATGTAACACAATGCATCTTTAGAAATGGTAGAAGACACAATGTCCCTTTCTTTTTAAAATACTTTACTTAAAAATACATCAAAGTCTGAGACTTCCTGACTTCTTTCTGTGCTGTTGAACTGCCTGAATATAGGTTGCCTGTGGTGTTATTAAACAACTATATTTGAACTTGAGACTTGATACAGAGGTAACCATACCTATCTCCAACTCACTTAGCTAATGAAAACAACCCCCACGTTCTCTGAACCAGATGAAGCATGGAAGGTTAGACAAGGAAAGCTTTCTTAGCTCAATGTGAACTTCAATTCCTGAATCAAACACTTTCCTTGGGTACACCAACAGCGTAGCAGCAGAATAATGGCAATGCAATTATTTTGTTACAAGCCAATCTAAATAAGAAAGAAGTGGTTTTGTACTGATTCCCCTTTCCTCACCTTCAGAAACCAAGTCCTGAGACAAAAATAGCCACACACAAATTTAGTTTTTTGTGGGTTTTGTCTTTCTTTGTTTAGGATTACAGGAAGAAGAAAAAAAAAAAAATGTACATGTCTATTTTTTTTCCCCCCAGTGGAAAGAGAGCTAACAAGGCTTTTCATACACCGTGGCGTTTGAGTAACCTTCCTGACTGATGATGTGGGTAGCAAACCTGCACTGTGGGTCAGCACCAAGCAGGGCCCTGCACACAAGATATATTGCATAATTTTTTGAGTAGGTAAAGGTAATTTCTACTCTGGAGCATTCAGAGCCACTAGATCTCTCCAGGAACAAGATTAAGATTAATTTAATAGAGGTAAAAAAGGTGATTTTGGTACTACTATTAGCTTGTCTTTAATTTCTTTTTTTTTTTTTTTAAGATGCTACCTTTGATTTAAATATTTTAAGTTCTACTAATCATAATGTTAAGCATTTAAAAGTAATTTTCTGTATATAAACTCTCAAGCTATTGAAAGCTATTTTCATTTTGTGCACAGCAGAGTACCACTTTTTTAGTAGTCCACTTTTTAGTAGGGATCTGGAGGTGCTGATTGACACCCGCCTAAACATGAGCCAGCAGTGTGCCCAGGTGGCCAAGAAGGCCAATGGCATCCTGGCCTGCATCAGGAAGAGTGTGGCCAGCAGGAGCAGGGAGGTCATTCTCCCCCTGTACTCTGCACTGGTCAGGCCACACCTTGAGTACTGTGTCCAGTTCTGGGCCCCTCAATTTAAGAAGGACATTGAGGTGCTTGAGCGTGTCCAGAGAAGGGCAACGAGGCTGGTGAGAGGCCTTGAGCACAAGCCCTATGAGGAGAGGCTGAGGGAGCTGGGATTGTTTAGCCTGGTGAAGAGGAGGCTCAGGGGAGACCTTCTTGCTGTCTACAACTACCTGAAGGGTGGCTGTGGCCAGCAGGAGGTTGCTTTCTTCTCTCAGGCAACCAGCACCAGAACAAGAGGACACAGTCTCAAGCTGTGCCAGGGGAAGTTTAGGCTGGAGGTGAGGAGAAAGTTCTTCACTGAGAGAGTCATTCCCCACTGGAATGGGCTGCCCAGGGAGGTGGTGGAGTCACCGTCCCTGGAGGTGTTCAAGGCAGGTTTGGACGTGGCACTTGGTGCCATGGTCTAGTCTTGAGGTCTGTGGTAATGGGTTGGACTTGATGATCTTTGAGGTCTCTTCCAACCTTGGTGATACTGTGATACTGTGTGATACATGGCACAGAGCGAACAACACAACTGGAGATACTTAGACTACCTACTCTACACCAATGCTGCTTCTATAAACTGTGTACCTTTGAATCTCATTTGCTAGGTAAATTCATTATTATTTCCTAAGCAACAGTGGCACTAGTTTACTTGCCCATTGGCAGCAGTTAGATCATAGAATCATAGAATGATAAGGTTGGAAGGGACCTCAAAGATCATCTAGTTCCAACCCCCTGCCATAGGCAGGGACATCTCCCACTAGCACAGGGCACTCAAGGCCTCCTCCAACCTGGCCTTCAACACCTCCAGGGAGGGAGCAGCCACAACCGCCCAGGGCAACCTGTGCCAGTGTCCCACCACCCTCACTGCAAACAACTTCCTCCTAACATCCAGTCTAAATCTCCCCTCTGCCACTTTAGACCCATTGCCCCTTGTCCTGTCATTGCAAGACCTTGTCAATAGTCCCTCCCCAGCCTTCCTAGAGGCCCTCCTACTGGAAGGTTACTCTAAGGTCTCCTCGAAGCCTTCTCTTTTCCAGGCTGCAGAGCCCCAACTCTTGTAGCCTGTCCTCATAGCAGAGCTGTAGTAAGCTATTTAGTTACTTATTTTAAGAGTCCAACCATAAATGAAAAACAGTGTGCCAAAGGTCTGCTATTAGATTCAATTTTAGTTGTCATTGTTTTTGTGGATTTTCTGTTTGGATTTTGGGGTTTTTTTTGTTCTTGTGGTTGAGTTGGGATCTTTCAATTGAAGCAAATATTTACTTGCTAAGTCTTTAGAAATGCTTTCTGTTTCTTAGAGCATTTGCTCCCTACACAAGCCAAGAAAGTCTCTGAGAATAGCTCTGTGGGGACTCATTTAAAGTTACTTTAATCAAGAATTTAGTTTTCTAGATGCATGTTATTTTTATTACTCTTAGCCAAGCCAAATAAGCATTCACAGTGTGATCCTGTCTTTCATATTATCTTTTTTACCAGCATTGTTTGGAGTAGATTAATTTCTGCATAATCTGGAAAGGTGAAGAGAACTACAATAGTATATTTGGAATAGACTCCATCACACTTTAAGGGGGCCTGTTGAATGTGCCAATGTGGGTGAAGAATCAGTGACTACACAGAACACTGTGCCCTCACAAGCTACAGATATTGAAAATTCTGGATTAAAATTTTTTTCCCTTTTTTTGTTTACTATGTTTAGAAATCTTGGCTCTTCTAAAAATTTCTTCATTTGAGGGAAAAAAAAAAGGGTTTTTGTTTACTTTTCTCCTACAAAAAAACTGAACTCCATAAATTGGATATTCACTACTGCTTTATTTGCATCACCAGAAGGCTATTAAGAGGAAGGAATTGTTGCAACAATAAACATCTGCTCCACTGATGCAGTCATCAGTGCTTAAGCAGTTATGGTTTTACGTTTTACAACCAGGAAGTTTAGAACCTGTCATGTAGAAATGTTACAGTCTTTACATGTAGATTTCATCCTTCAAGTCAGATCTGTGACTTAAGGCTCAACATTGACCTTTATTATGGAGTGAGTGTTCAGGAAACATTCTTTTTTTTTTTTTTCCTCTAGGAACTTTTAAAGAAGAGAAGGTGATAGGTATTTTTTTTTTTTTTACTTTTCTTTTATTCCAGTCCTAGTGTATGAAGGTTGAAATTTTTCTTCTGCTACTAACACAAGGACACTAAGTATAATGCTTTGGTTTTGGACACATGTAAAATTTATCCACTATGGCAAAATTCAATCACTGGACAACTTAAGATCGATTACTTACTGTCTGATAATGACCTATACTTTACAATTGGCATGTAACAAATTAAGATCATGTTGTCAGAAATCTAGAATGTAGAACTGCATTCCCAGTTGAAGGTCATTTATATAAAGAGCAACGTGACATACACTNTTGGAACTAGATGATCTTTGAGGTCATTTCCAACCTTACCATTTTATGATTTATAAACATATACTTTAAAACATAAATCATAAGCATAAGGTGCTTCCTTTTATGAGAAAAATCTTTGATATCCATCCTTTGATTTATTCAGATAAGAGAAAATTAGTAGAAAAAACCATGATTTTTATCCCTAGTCAGTCAGATTTTCCTGCAGGAAAAAAACACATGGCTTTGCAAGCTTTAATAATCATGGTTCATAAATATTGGTATTATATTAACAGGAAAGCCTCAGTAAGAAGTGAGGTCAGACAGAGCTGGGATGCTCTGCAAACAACTGAAAACACAGAGGGCTTGCTGCCAGATAGTGGTAAATAAATAGAAGGTCATTTTGTTCTTGGATAAACTGCATGGCTTTTCTCCTTTTTTTAATTGGAGGGGCTGAAGTCAGCAAGATCCTACTTAGCCTTTAAGCCTTATGTAATTTTTTTTTCCCCTAAATGTTTCTATCTCTTCACCTTAATATTAAGACTGCAGTTGTCTAGCTAAGTGTTCTTCAGAAAGGCAGGGAAATTAAGGAAAAAAAATATAAATATATACTCACAAGAGGACTTTGTGATTTATGTGACCAGCTCTTTGTAGTTCTGGTAACATAGCACATAAGGAAATGCAAATTATTTTACAAAGTTATTAATCTAGATATCCCTCTCATCCCTATGATAAAGAGAATTTTCCCTGTTTAGGAAGCCTTCTGGTGATATGCTCTGTTCTCTGTAGAATGGGAGCAGCTGTAACACAAACTCCTAATGTCATTGTAGCACACTGAATTGAAACCTTCTGGAAAAGGACACTTGGGACCATGAAAAAAAAAATCAAAGGATTTAGATGTACACAGTGCCTTTGCCCTATGCATATCTCATGTATAATCCATTGTTACTTCCTACAGGTTTATTTCCTTTTCTTGTGCCCACTCTCAAATTATCTGCAGGGACATCTAACAAATTATCTTGCTAAGAAATAGTGCATAACCAGGACATATGAATGACACAGAAACAGCATTAAAGAATCTTCTGTGCTGATGCTTGGTATGTTGACTTGACTTTCCAGAAGGAATGACCTCAGCCTCATTCCTCAAGGCTTCCCTTCTTTACAGTCCAAGCATTTGAGTCAAAATTGCTGGGACTTAAATGCCAAACTAATCTAATTTAGTACTTTTAGCAATAACTTGAGTCGTGCTCTGAATGCTCTGCCTTGCTTCATTTAATTAAAAAAAGGCAACACAAGGCTAAAATAATACAAAAGCAATGCTGCCAAAGCTCTGTAGTCTGCTTGTTATCCAAGTGGGATTTGTTTATCAACTTCAGCCTTTATGCAGAGTACAGTTGAGCCTTTCTCCCTAACTTGGTTGTAATGCTGTCACCTCACCCAAGCTAGAGCTACAAACTGCCATTCTTCCAACCAAAACCAAAAAGGCAAATGTTAATTAATAGTATGTCACTGCTCCCAAGAGCCAACTACTTTTTCAATTAAGTATTTTATCCATTTAAATAAGCCCTATAGAAATATTAAAATACCAATATAGCAATACAAAACCTGTGTATTGCTCTGTGCATTTGCATGGAGTAATTAACAAAAGCCAGGCAAAAGCAAGACAAAAACATAGGTTAGTAGTTTACTTTTTATGCTGTGTTCTTCTCTGAGAGTTGAGTAAATAACAACTCTAGTAGAAATTAATGTGAACTTCCTTAGCTTAGTGAGCTTCTCATCCACCTAGCTCTTTTTTTTCTGGTCTGTTATTGCAGGTTCAACTTCCCAGTCTCTGGCAGAGAGTAAGAAGGGATTTCCCATTGCACATTTCTCGTATGATTGCCTACTGAAAACTTCATACACCTGTTTCTAAACATCTTCCCCTGCTCAATGTCATATACTGGATGTTGATTTAAAGCAGCATGCTAATGTTTGGTCCCATGTAAAAAACATGCAACCATAAAAAAGAGATTAGTCATTTGAATGTACACATACTGTCACACAGATACTCACACTTGTAAGAACTTAGATTCTCTAAGCTTTCAGACTTAGGTTTTCTCTGACCACTTTATGTAACCTCTTGAAAGAATAATTCTAATCATCTTTAATTTATCTTATTTGAAGTCACATCAAATTATTCTAAGCTACTATGAGCATTTTCTGCACAAATATTGAGATTTATCCCACCTAGCTCTAAATGCTTGCACAGCAGACATTTGTATTAACCAGTCTTAGGACACTTTTTGTAGACTGACCAAAAAACTAAATACCTCTAGAAAGTGATTTGTCTGACCTACTTAAAAGAATTTATTTACCAAAAGGTGACTCACACTTTACAAGTCTCTACTTCTTCTTTTTCACTATAATGGAATATGAAGATAACTGGCTCAAAAATAAATCAGAAAAAGAATCTTAACCAACCATGTGTATAGCCTAGAGTAGACCTCAGCTATGAGAATACACTGAGGAAGCTGGGGTTGTTCAGTCTGGAGAAAAGAAGACTCCAGGAGGACCTTAGAGATGCCTTCTAATACCTACAGGTAGGCAGGAGAAGGACTTTTCATAAAGGTGTCTAGCAATAGGACAAGGGCGGAACGGTTTGAAGCTGAGGGAGAGTAGATTTATACTGAATCTNTGCCTCCTCCCTGAAGTGTTCAAGACCAGGCTGGATGAGGCCTTGAGCAGCCAAGTCTAGTTGAGAGGTGACCCTGCCCTTGGTAGATTGGAGTAGATGATATCTAAGGCCCTTTCCAGACTAAGTCATTCCACAATTCTGTGAAGATCATTTTGACTGCAGAGATATTTGTACCTAAACTGCAGATTACTGAAAACTGGAGGCATGTTTTGGTATAAAAAAGATGTCCAAAAAGGTATTGTTCCATGCAGCTGCACTTGTGAGTAGAGAAAGCCACCACAGAGCAAGAACTGAGTTGCACCACTTGGCAGCTTGTATCAGCATCTGCCACCTCTGCAGTTGGCTATCCATGTTTCACTTAGTTGAACAGACAGAGTTTACTGGCCAAACAGCTGTTCCCCATCTTCTCTGGAGAAAAGGCAGGAGGCCAGATATTTTTCTGCACATACTTTGAAGTAGCTTTACCACTTCTATTGGTATACATATGATGAGTTGATTTAAACAATTTGTTCTGGCAAAGAAAAGTGCAGCCAAATTGTATGGAGTTGAGGAAAAACAAGACAATGTCATTATTTTGGATTTGTTAGCATGAGGAATGGACTTGCATGTCCTCATACTTCAGCAGAGCAGTGATCTGGATCCATACAACAGTTTCATAAGAAGCTTGCATTCTAGTGCATGCAATACAACCACATGTCTAAAACCCTTGAACTTTGGTGAAAATATGGATTTGATAATAAAATTATTTTTTTTAGTCATCTTTTTCTAAAAACAAGACCTCAGTTTAGACTAATCATGATTGCTGAAGCTTTATTTTCTCTATAGAAGAGGAAAAGGAATCTCAAGTCCAATAAAGCTCAGAGTAGATGACATTGTTTAATTTTTCCCCATCCACAGATGCTTCCTGAATTAAATAGCAGACCTGAAATCTATTTTCATCTTTATATGTCCCTGTCTGGCCCAGTAGTAAATTCACTTCTACTCAGATCCATAAACCAGACAGACATAAAAAGATTTATACTCTTTTTTTTTTCCCTTTTTTTTTTTTTTTTAATGTTTAAATTATTGACCAGGGAAGCCACAAAATAGAAGCAAGTAAGTTAGAAGGCAGCCAGACTCTAAATGTAATTGTATGTGAAGTATTAGAAAATACTACATAAACACAGCATGGATTGTTGTTGAAAGTCTAGTTTTAGCTCCACTGAGGTTTTGTCTGAGCTCCAGGTTTACATTCATGAACTGCTTAAGCTCATCTGCAGAGCCACAGGTGACAGAAATAATCAGTATTGATCTTAAAGTCTGGGGAGAATTGACTTCTTACAGTAAATAATATTGTGATCAGGTCAAAAAGGGTGAAAAAGTAGGTATGTCTTTCTAATTAATCTGACTAAATGGCTACAAAAATTGTATTTGAGTACCCTTCAGACTAAAATAAGTTCATAGACTAAAATCACTAGCACTGGATCTGCAGTCCCCTTGAAGACTGTCTCAATAATCATAAGCACCAAAGACTGCTCTCAGTTCTAATGAACATTCTTCAATGATCAAAGATGTAGTGGATGGAAACCATTCTAAAAGCCAAACTTCTTTTAAAGAAAAAAACACTATTTTTTCCACCAATCTGGCCAAATCTCTGCTCACCAAGAACTGAGTGCAAACATCAACCCCAGCTTTTCCAGAAGGGCTTGTAAAAACTTACAGCTCCTAACTAGAAACTGACCTCACTTACTATATCACTCTGCCATTTTACTATTCCAAACTATTGTCAAGTGGCAATGTGCTTTCTTTTTAGTGCTGTATTACCCTCTGATTGCAATGTGCTGATGTTATTTGAGCTACTATAATTGGTGGATAAAGAACAGAACTCAGACCTCTGAGTCAAATGGCCATTCATGAATAATGCAAGTAGATCTTTGTTTCTAAGCATTTCTAAGTAGATCTTTGTTTCTAAGTATTTCTAAGTAGATCTTTGTTTCTAAGCATTATTATTCCTCATCCTTCCTGTATTCCTAAAGGTGTAACATGCTTTGATACAGAGATAATTAAAAACCTTTACAAATCCCACTCAGTCTAATGCAGTATTTCAGTTATTGTCATTAAAACTTTTTTGCCATTGAGATTTCCTCTCTCTTGTACATTCCAATCTTTTAGAAATAAGTCTCATATTGGCAATAAAATGGAATCTCAATAATTCTTAACTCTCCCCTAAATATTTGAGGGAAAACTAATAAATACTTAGGAATGTCAAACACTTGGCAATAGAAAGCTATTAATCTAGAATAGGTTTTAAAGAATGTGATTGCTAACAAAACCTATCCTCTCTGTCTGACTATCCAAGAATGTGATTGCTGACAAAACCTATCCTCTCTGACTATCCAAGAATGTTTGCTAACAAAACCTATCCTCTCTGTTTGACTATCCAACTGTCATAAACCTGTGCTCATACATTGGTTCCCCATTTTCAACTTTGAATGCAATTCTCTACCTGTCTTACAGTAAATAAAAGCTAGATCCTTTTATTTCCCTGTAGATATTGCTGAATTCATTATTAATGAGTACACTGTCCCTAAGGGAAAGCATAAACTGGTATCAGTGGGTATCATCATATCAATTCTTCTTATGGCTTTCCTGGCTGGGTATATTCAGTGTTTCTTCCTCTCTTTCTATTCTTAAGACACTTCTCACCTTGAATTCACCTTTAGTTTCTGACCTAGCATTTCCAGTCATCATTTGCATTTTACACCCTAGTAGGTGACATCAAAATCTTTAAGAAAAATGCATGGAACAATTGTGCTTTTGGTGTTGATCTGCTTTTAACCAACAATTAGATTTTAGCAGTCTGACAGTCACCTCAGCTTGATCTCCTTCTAATCTAATGCATCTGGAGAAATGGTAAAAACTTTATTCATTTGCTTTGTGAATAGATAAAGCCTTCCTTGCCCATCTTCTGTCTATGCCTATTTGAGTAAACTTTGTTCATTTCAATTCACCATTCTGGAAATCCCTAAATTCAAAAAAAGAAATTTAACTGTAGCACTATGGTCTGCCCTATTTGTGAAGCTCCTTTTGCTCAGTCAATAATAGCATTTCTGTCCATTTCCTTGGGGCAGGTTTTTTTCATGCACTTCTCTGAACTAGGCCTTGTTTATAGCCGAATCTCCATGACTCACTTCTGTTTGTGGAAGCTTTTTTTAATCAATATTAACCTCTTACAGAAATCCAAATAAACTGGTTTTTAGTTGCCATTAACTTTCTGCATTTTACCAGCATTTTTCTTGGCTCCAATCAAGAAAGTGTGATCAGTTGTCACAGGATTGGACTATTGCACATAGGTGACCCATTTTGTAAGNTGCTCCTGCTGGCCACACTATTCCTGATGCAGGCCAGGATGCCATTGGCCTTCTTGGCCACCTGGGCACACTGCTGGCTCATGTTTAGGCGGGTGTCAATCAGCACCCCCAGATCCCTTTCTGTTTGGCTGCTCTTCAGTAGTTTATAACTGAATTATTGGAGGGCTTTTTCTCCAGTTTTTCTGCATGCTGAAATTTCAGAATGTTCACAGGAGTTTCTAAATAGCTGAAGAATCTCATGCTAAAATAAGATTGGCAAAAAAGGCTGTTTTATTTAGCATCTGACTAGATATTTATAGGCTAAATCAGAATGCCAAATGACTTCTGAGCTGGTGACACCCTTGGTAATCAAGACTTGCCAATACATGACTAATGATCCAGTACAAACTGTGCTTGTCTAATTTTTCAGCTGTATAGAGTTTTTCCACATTATTTTTTTTTTCCCTGTTCCCTTTTTATTTATTTTTCATTTGAAGTTCTCTGGGCAAGCAGCTGTGCATAGCAGGATGCTGACTCCTCAATTCTGCAGGAGTGATTTATAAAGATACCGTGCAAGGACACATATCTCAGAACCCTGATTCAATTTTTACACAACTTGTTCTCAGAGCAGGTTCTTGTTATAGATGTTGCACACTGGTAAAATATTTGGCTGAAAGTATTTTCATCACTTAAATTTGGTGCTACTCCTTCTTACATTTACCCCATAGGTATTTAAATACTTACAAACGTGAATAGTTTATAGTTGTTGCATACTGATAAAATAGTTATAGTTGTTGCACACTGGTAAAATATTTGGCTGAAAGTATTTTTATTACTTAAATTTGATGTTACTCGGTAAAATATTTGGCTGAAAGTATTTTTATTACTTAAATTTGATGTTACTCCTTCTTGCATTTACCCCATAGGTATTTAAATACTTACAAACATGAATAGTTTATAGTTGTTGCATACTGATAAAATAGTTATAGTTGTTGCACACTGGTAAAATATTTGGCTGAAAGTATTTTTATTACTTAAATTTGATGTTACTCGGTAAAATATTTGGCTGAAAGTATTTTTATTACTTAAATTTGATGTTACTCCTTCTTGCATTTACCCCATAGGTATTTAAATACTTACAAACATGAATAGTTTATAGTTGTTGCATACTGATAAAATAGTTATAGTTGTTGCACACTGGTAAAATATTTGGCTGAAAGTATTTTTATTACTTAAATTTGATGTTACTCGGTAAAATATTTGGCTGAAAGTATTTTTATTACTTAAATTTGATGTTACTCCTTCTTGCATTTACCCCATAGGTATTTAAATACTTACAAACATGAATAGTTTATAGTTGTTGCATACTGATAAAATAGTTATAGTTGTTGCACACTGGTAAAATGTTTGGCTGAAAGTATTTTCATCACTTAAATTTGATGTTACTCCCTCTTGCAGTTACCCCATAGGTATTTAAATACTTACAAACATGAATAGTTGATAGTTGTTGCATACTGGTAAAATATTTGGCTGAAAATATTTTCATCACTTAAATTTGATGTTACTCCCTCTTGCAGTTACCCCATAGGTATTTAAATACTTACAAACATGAATAGTTGATAGTTGTTGCATACTGGTAAAATATTTGGCTGAAAGTATTTTCATCAATTAAATTTGATGTTATTCCTTCTTGCAGTTACCCCACAGGTATTTAAATACTTATAAATATGAATAGTTCCATTGACTTCTATTCTATCTAATTGACTACTCCTCTTTTTAAATAATGCATTTCAGTGGACATCTTCTTACTTCACCTGGATGTCTGTTTAAATGCCTTCCTGATGTATAGCCTAATTCCATGCTTGTTACATTAATTGAGTCTTTCATTTGGTTTTTAATCCATAAGAATTCTTTTACGTTATCTGCCCACATACGTTGGAGATTAATTACTAATTATTACTTCTCTGCTCCACTTAATAAAAATCATTAGTGTCATCACTTTGAGATCTTTTTCAAAGACATGTTGTGCTAAACTTGGATGCTTCACTATTGGAACAGTGGCAGTTACTTTTAAGAGTTGTCCTAGTTTTGAGAGCTGTTGTTTCACACCATTCTAAAAAAAAAAACAATATGTGTTTCAAAGAAAAAAAAAAAGAAGCAGGAAGGAAACAAATTGGACAAAAGAAAAGAACAGTCCATGAAATTTAAATTTATAAAGTCTTCCTTTCAACTCTTTCTGTGTGGGAAGCATTGCATCTATGTTCTTTGTTTCCAGTACCTAGATCCAGATAAAATTAAAAGGTGAGACAAGTGTTCTGAGCTGCTAAAAAGATTTCACTGAGATGAGAGTTTTTGGGTTAATATATGTATGGGCTCATGCATCTATGCTTTATATCCAAGTGGAGGTGCTTTGAGTTTGGAGAAACTTTAAATACCCTGATGACATGTCCCAGAATGTCCTGATACATGTTTAGCATCTATGAAATAAGACAAAATGCTTCTGCTTATTCTGGGCCTTGAAAAGATTTCTTCACCATGTCTCATTGACATTACCCAATACACTATCTATTGCAGAGCCCATTCTCAGCTGCCAAGCTGACTCCTTTGACTTAGACAAACTTGGGAGCCCATATGTGGAATCCAGGATGTGATGGTTTGTGAGTTCCCTGCCCCCTCCACTTTATAAAATCACCCAGACTAGACTCAGCTGGCTGGAAGTTAAGGACTGAAGCTCTATTTACAGCTTAGCACAATGTACAAGCAGAGATATACACAATAGACAGGAATAGTTACAGACATATACAAGTTAAAGGTAATACAGAAACACAATCCCCCTCCCAGAAATCAGAGTCCCCAGGAGGGGCTCCCAACCACCCTTCCACCTTCTCCCCACTCCTATACCTTACCCTACAGTTTGCCTTACATGCAAGGTGAGTTTGGAGGATCAGCCAGGGGGGTTAGAAGCAGAGTGGTTAGTTAGGTTACTCAGCAGAGAGGAGAAGGCAAGAAGCTAGAGAGACAGACTCTCCGAGCCTGAGTGTGTCTTATTTATGTTTTGTATTCTTGTTCTTATACATCCCAGCAAGCCTATGAGTAAAGTACACATCACCATTGTTTGCTTTTCACAGCCTATAATATAATTTTCTCTATTAAAATATTCCAATTAGCCTCAAACCAGCACACCAGGCATCTACATTTAGGCACTGTCATACTTGTGGATGGATTAAATTAGAATTTATGTTGGGTTTTTTGTTTGGTTGGTTTTCTTCTTATCGTTGGTTTTGTTGTTTTTCTTTTTCTTTTTGGATTTGTTGTTGTTGTTGTTGTTTTGGGTTTTTTTTTTCTGTTGATCATGACTTCACCATAGTTAACAAGCATTAATGTGGTATGCTAGGGCAGAAAACTGGTTTGGTTTCATTCTTTTGTTTTGTTTTTTTCTGTTTTAAAATTTGAAATGCCTTAAAATGTAAGAAGCTACTTCTCTGAATTTGTTTCTTCACTGTCTTCAAAAAGAACATTAGTTTAAAAAAAGGGGAAATAAAAGCAATGTCTCCAGTATCTGAAGAGGGCCTACAGGAAGGCTGGAGAGGGACTATTGACAAGGTCTTGCAATGACAGGACAAGGGGCAATGGGTTTAAACTGGCAGAGAGGAGATTGAAACTGGATGTTAGGAGGAAGTTGTTTGCAGTGAGGGTGGTGAGACACTGGCACAGGTTGCCCAGGGAGGTTGTGGCTGCTCCCTCCCTGGAGGTGTTGAAGGCCAGGTTGGGGGAGGCCTTGAGGGAGCTGTACTAGTGGGAGGTGTCCTTGCCTATGTCAGGGAGTTGGAACTAAATGATCTTTGAGGTCCCTTCCAACCCCACCATTCTATGATTCTATACAGGTTTTCCTCTATCCTAACAAAGGGATGTATAAGTACTGTTTTCTTCCAATGTTAAAAATCCTTCCCCAGGAACTTGTGAAAAGTGATGCTCCTCCAAAATTATAACCTTTCATAAAATTTTGGGCCTTCATTAAAATTTTTGTCTTGTTCTTTTATTTTTCCAATGTATTCCTGGTTTTAATTTTCTTTTGAATCCTTTTTAACCATTTGACGCTGCCTTTTTTCAAGCCAGCAGAATAATAGTAAGAATGATAAAAAGTATATGGACATTTCACTGAAATGAAAGGCACTTTCCATCTTCAAAAACCTGTCTGTCAACACAGAAGAACTATGCAAAAAATGTGAGACAAACAAGCCATATGTTTTGCTTTTCACGCATCTGGCAAAAATGTGATTTCTTTTTCCATGTTTCTCCTGCGATGAGCATTTATTTCACAAAACTGACATCACATATTTCCCCTCAGATCTGTCTTAGTCTTTCTATTTGCTTAAATCTGTTATTCCACACTCTCTTTTTTCCCAGTGTCCTGGTTCATTTTCTCTTATACTCAGGTCATCGTAAAATCTTACTGGTCCGTGACGTTGTTAAAACTGCAGGAGAGTCTTTGATCCAAGGGGAAATGTAATTAGATCCAAGGACTGAAACTGAAAGAAAAAACAGTCTAATCACATAATGTGCCAGCTTCTTAGTGACTTGAATAACCTAACTATACCTCTTTAGCATGTTGACTTTTCTAGGTTACCTCGCTGAAAGATACACATTGGTTCAATCAAATATTCTGTGCATGCTGCAAAATCATTGGATAAATTCCTCCCTTTACAGTGTGACAGTTTAACATTAATAATTATCTCTTCTGGTCTTGAAATCTAATAAAACAATTTCTTCAGCAATCCTGTTGAAAAATTGGATCATGCCTCATNTGAAGGGGGCCTACAGGAAGGATGGGGAGGGACTATTTATAAGATCTTGCAATGACAGGACAAGGGGCAATGGGTTTAAACTGGTAGAGGGAAGATTTAGACTGGATGTTAGGAGGAAGTTCTTTCCAGTGAGGGTGGTGAGGCACTGGCACAGGTTGCCCAGGGAGGTTGTGGCTGCTCCCTGCCTGGAGGTGTTGAAGGCCAGGTTGGAGGAGGTCTTGAGTGAGCTGTACTAGTGGGAGGTGTCCCTGCCTATGGCACGGGGTTGGAACTAGATGATCCTTGAGGTCTCCTTCCAGCCTTACCATTCGATGATTCTATGATTCTATGATTCCTAGAGGCTTTCTCTTATCTGAAATGTAGGAACCACTTTTTGGTTTCATAGAATCATAGAGTCATGGAATGGTAAGTTTGGAAGGGACCTCAAAGATCAGTTTAGTAGTAACCTGATTCACTCTCTCATTTATTTCTCTTTTTTTTGGTACCTGTGGTATCACATTAATTTCTTAGTTTTCCTTGTTCCAGTTCTCAAACTGTACTTAGACATAGGATTTATTTCATGCTGGTCTATTATATCTTTCTTTCCTAGCATTTTCTTATGTTTTATGTTTTCTCCCACCTTCCTCTATATGTAACACTTTGTTCAATTTTAATAATCATCCCTTTGCCATGTGTTCTATTTCAGTGTAAAATGATGTTCTTGTTTTGAATTATCTTTGGCAGGAAAATTTCAAAAGAACAAAAGCTGACTATAATATTTCCTTTATTCTTTGGAAATCAGTTTTCATATGACCAGTTAAAGGAATTTATTTTAAAAATTATAGAACAGACTTAATTTGAAGAGTGAACTCCTGGGACAAAACTGTTTAGTTTTTTGAGGTCTCAATAACATAGAAGTATTATTTACTTCACTAATGTTAGTGTTACACAACATCAAACAAAGAATTTTGCTTAGTCTTTAATACTGTTGTGGAGGTACCCACAAAGCATTCAGCAACAGCTACCTGAAAAATTATAGATTTAATGAAATTACTCTGTAGTCTTTCTGGCAGAATACAACTCCAGAGTCAGATGTCAGTTGGGAATATGCTGCTACACAACCAGTTAAGCTGTCTAGGAAGTGATGAACCAAAATGTGGACTCAGTAAGGAGAATTTCCCAACCCAAAGAGTGGGTGAGGACTCTTTAGACAAGGTCCCAGTTAAAGCCAACTGCCAGGCTGCTTGCTGCGTGGAGAGCCTACTCTAACCATAGCAGGATTCCATTTATACCCTGAGTGTGTGCTGTGGTCAACTTTTCAATTAGTTGAAGGGCCAGGTGTTCCTAGAAACACAACAGCTTCTAGGCCTGGAGATGCTAGTTAATGTCTGGAGGTTAATCTTAAATCAGCCCCTAGCCCTTTGTCCTGTGTCTGTCAGAACCTTTGGGTTTATCAGGGTGGTTGTACCTACTCCAATTACCTCGACGTATGTTAAGAAATATCACTAAGTGTAAAAATATAGCTAGGGTATTTAAAATGGACTATATTTACCTCAGTTATAGTAGTTCTATAGACTCATTCTACATGGCAAAGGGAATTATAGTAGTTTCTTGGATTCAGTAGCTGGATAACTTTAGAACTCAGCCATGATTATGCTAGTCTGCTCTTACAAACTCTTATTATCCTGTTCTACATCATCTGTTCATACCATATGCTTGCAAAACATTTATAGTTCAGAAACTTTAGGTTGACTACCTCTGAATTGAGCATGTTTGTAAATGTTTGGAAGACTGAAACTTAAATTTAAACACTAAAATTTTTACACTATGAATCTTTCTTCTTTCAGAGCAAAAGCTTCTGGGCATTTTACCAAGAAAAATTAACTAAAAAAACATTCTCGGTATGGCTATATCCCAAATAAACTATATAATCTCTAGATAGTGGAACAAAGAGAAAAGACAAAAATACATACTGAAAAAAAAATGGTTTTGTTGAGTAAAGTTTCAATGCATGTAGAGAGTGAAATAGTTCAGGCAGGCAGAAATCCTTACTGTTTCCAGGTTCTCTCCGTGTCGTAGAATCATAGAATCATAGAATGGTAAGGTTGGAAGGGACCTCAAAGATCATCTAGTATCAACCCCCTGCCATAGGCAGGGACACCTCCTACTAGTACAGGGCACTCAAGGCCTCCTCCAACCTGGCCTTCAACACCTCCAGGGAGGGAGCAGCCACAACCTCCCTGGGCAACCTGTGCCAGTGTCTCACCACCCTCACTGCAAACAACTTCCTCCTAACATCAACTTTCAGTCTCCCCTCTGCCACTTTAAACCCATTGCCCCTTGTCCTGTCATTGCAAGACCTTGTCAATAGCCCCTCCCCAGACTTCCTGTAGGCCCCTTCAGATACTGGAAGGCTGCTCTAAGGTCTCCTGGAAGCCTTCTCTTCCCCAGGCTGCAGAGCCCCAACTCTCTCAGCCTGTCCTCATAGCAGAGCTGCTGCAGCCCTCTGAGCATCTTTGTGGCCTCCTCTGGACCCGCTCCAACACTTCAATGTCCTTCAGACATCTGTCGATTTGTTCTACACACCAAAAGCCCACAGTTTTGGCATTCAAAACTGCTGGATTATTTGGTACAATCCTGAGTGTTCAGTTCAAAGCCCTTTTATTCCACAGAATATCGACAAGCAGAAGCTTGTGCAATGAGTTCAGTCCCCAGTTATAGCAAAAGGGTGTAGCCTCCCCGATTTCAACAGAGGTGTGCCAATGTATGCTAGAAGAAAATGTGACTCATCATTAATAACAGAAATACAGACATGAACTCTAGGACATTGTTTTGCAAATTTAATACTTTCTGATAGAAATCTAGTACAAGTCTCTTCACTGGAAGCCTTCAGAACATTGTGCTCACAGCTGTCAAAACTCTGTGCTTTGCATCTCAAGGTTGATAACATAGAATCTGAGTAGCTTGAATACCTAAATATAGATGTTAACAACACTGAAACGCTAAATTGATGATTGCTATAGATAAACTCATACTGAGAATTCTTACTGAAGGAAACTGGGGTTTTCTTTCCAATTCTTCAATAAGTAGAGTTCATTCAGTACTAAGAGAAGGTAAAATAACCCTGTATTTTTGCATAAGTGAGACTGTAGATGTCTAGTTAAACCTAGCTGCCTGGCTTTTAGACATCAGTGTTTTGATAAGATGAATCCAAGCCCTAGAGCAAAAGAATAATATCCTCAACAATGATCCCTGATGCTAATCCCTAAATTGTGGACAAATAAATCTTCAAACTTGTGAAGAGAAAAAATATCTCACTCTCCACAGTGTTCTCTATTTCTCAATATAGTAATTATATATTGCTGCACTTACCCTCTTTATTTTAGTTTGGTTTAAACATTCCTTCAATTTATATTACAAGAGTACCCACAGGCCATAAACCAAAACTGGACCACATGCAAACATGCAAAAATACAACAATCATTCTCAAATAGTTAACATAGAATCATAGAAACACCCAGTTTGGAAGGGACTTCTAAAGGTCACTAGATCGAGTTGTATTGAGCCTTGTCAGTCCTGACCTAGAATATCTCTGGGGATGGGGCCTCAACTACTTCCCTGGGATACCCATTCCAATATTCCTCCACCCTCATGGTAAATAGCTTGTTCCTGTCACCTAATCTAAACCTCCTCTTCTCTGATTTCAAACCATTGCCCCTCATGCTATTACTGCAGGCTTTTGGAAACAGTCCCTCTGCAGCTTTCTTGTAACCCCTTTCAGGCACTGGAAGTGCACTGTTAGGTCTCCCTAGACCCTTCTCTTCTCCAGGCTGAACAACCCCAGCTACGTCAGCCTGTCCTTGTAGCAAAAGTGTTCCAGCCCCACCATCTTTATGACCCTCCTCTGGGCCCAGTCCATCAGGTCCATGTCCTCTTGTGTGGAGGTCTTCAGAGCTGGATGCAGTACTGCAGGCGAGGTCTCACCAGAGCAAAGTGGCAGAATCACCTCTCTGGATCTGCTGGCCATGCTTGTTTTGATGCAGCCCAGGATGTGATTGCCCTTTTGTGCTGCAAGTGCACACTGATGGCTCATGTACAGCTTCTCATCCACCAGAACTTCCAAGTCCTTCTCCACAGGGCTGCCATCACCTCACCCCCAGCCTGCATAGATAATGACAACTGTTCTGACCCAGATACAGGATCCTGCACTTGGTCTTGTTGAACCTCATGAGGTTCACCTGGGCCCACCTCTCTATCTTGCCCAGGTCACTCTGGATGACATCCCATCCCTCTACCATATTGACAGCACCACTCAGCTTGGTGTCATCTGCAAACTTGCTGATGGTGTACTTGATCCCACTGTCTATATCACTGACAAAATTATTAAACTGTACAGGTCCCAGTACAGACCCCTGAGGGACACCACTTGTCATCAGTCTTCATCTGGACTCTGAGCCATTGACCACTAATCTCTGGACACGACCCTCCACCATATTCCTTATCCACAGAACAGTCCACCCATCAAACCTATACCTCCCCAACTTGGCGAGTAGGATATTGTGGATAACATCCATCTGACTTGCAGTGTGAGAGCAGATGTGCTAGTTTGAGATAATAATGGCTGCTATTAAATATTTTCTGGACTACATAAGCAAATATTGTGTGTTACTTCTCCCCCTGAAAATCAGCAGAAAATAACCTGAAGTTATGAAGTGTACATCTGAGCCACTTTTCACATCTGTGCCTTGCCCTGCAAAGCATTTTAGATACACACAACTGCCTAGCATTGTTTTGATTATTAGTTTGGAAAACCTACACTCTGTCATGGCAGTATTACAGGAGAATCAGAACAATAATTTCACTCTGAGTTCTACGTTGTAAACCAGGTGGTTAAGAGCTGTTCCAAAACTCAACCAATGGTGCCTTTAGTTCAATCATATTAAACGCTCACATGTCCTTGTTCTCTTTTATCTCTGCAAAAGGTTACATTGCTTATCAGTTGCTGGATGACCTTAGTGAACAGATTTGTTTTTACCACTAGCCTGCCATGTGGACTATAAGCACTAAATAACAAAAAGGAGTGGTGTTTCCTGTAGCCCAGTGCATCTGGTGCTCATGTAGTCATAGCACCTTTAAGCATCTTGATCTGAATTTTCTGCAGCTTGCAAAGGCATTTACAGTTTCAAATTTTTGCAATATTTTCCAATTGGATCATATATACATATTCAGTAATTGATAGGCATGACATTTGGTGTCCTTTTCTTGGACAAGCTACCATGCACAGATCTTAAAAATAATTCAGTCCCCAGGAAAATGCTGTGAATGTGGCTGCACGTGGAAATAGCTCTCTAAATGGCATTAGGTATTACATATCTGAGATGGTATGTTAGAATGTTAGACAGGAAAAGCAGTCTCATCATCCTCCTGCAAGGGTGATAGCAATTGCAGAGTTATATTAATTAATATTAAATTAATTATTAATAAAATTAATTTAATTTTTAATTAAATTAATATATTTATAGATTGATTAATATATATTTATAAGTGAACTGATATTAAGTAGATTTACTCTTTGAGAAGTGGAGGTTTGGCCTCCTGAAGCATTTCCTAGGATGGTTTGCTTTGCTGACTGGGTGAAATGGGACAAAAGTCAACCTTCAAACCTTGGTCCTGCTACAAAAAATTCTGAGCTATATGTTAACTGTGANTGTAGGCCCCCTTCAGATACAGAAAGGCTACTATAAGGTCTCCTCAAAGCCCTCTCTTCTCCAGGATACAGGCTGATTTCTTTCAGGGTTTGTGGCTTTTTTTCTCTCTCAAGAAATTCTAAGGACCTTTGAGGAGAGAAAGGCAGAGTTAAAGAGTAATTTCACATGGAAAGCTGCAAGATTTTTGGAAAACAAAGATCCAGACAAAAGGTATGGTCTTCATCCTAGTATATCTCAATCCAATTTCATTATTCCATTGTGGGACACTTACCAGTGTTTAACATATGCTTTATCATTCTTTTTAACACTTTAGCTGTCTCAGTAGTTGGCTTCCTTTGTTACTTGTGACAATGAATTGAACAGGCAAACGCAACATGCAAACAAATATTCTTACAACTGTAATCTGTGGAGCAAAAAAATGAATTGTTCTTACCAATGCCCCTAAGTAAACCAGAAAGGTTTGCTGCTTTTCAGAAAAGTTGAGAGGTGTCACAAAAATTTCATGCAGTACTTTTCTAGTTAAGAAAATATATAGACAGCAATTAGCTTAACATCAGAAATGTTTTACTTTAGTCAAGCTAAAAATAATATATAACGTCGGTCATGAAATATGCTCTAACAGTTTCCTTACAGTTTTCTATTGGAAGACTGGTGAGGGTTTTTTTGGAAAATATTACTTTTGTCAAGCTGTTTTTTATTTTTACCAAACAAACAAAGGAGGAGCTAAATCCACAGCAGGAATGTTAATTCAATAGCAATAGGCATTGCTAGGAGACAGAGATTTTCCAGAAATTTCCTTTGTTCAAGAGTTGATTGGTTACAAGTATTAGGAGGAAAGGATTAAAGTGTTGTTTATCTTAGATATGAGACTTTTCTCATTAAAATGAAAGTTTCATCGGTCTTTATTATGCAGGGAATTTGTTTTATTTCAAGGAATCTAATTTACATTCACCTAATTGGTTTGCAGTGACTTGTTAGGAGTAATCGGGAAACATATTTTAGAAACTCTGCCATCAAATGTGACCTCAAGTTGGTTAGAAAAGTCCAGGCTTTGCTATTCCTTCTCTAGCTATAAATAATTACTGAATCTTTGGTAATTTGAAGAGAAAACTTCCCTAAATGCATACTTCTCTTTCCTAAGCTACTCTATTCCAGCAGCCAATGGCTTAGAATGTAACTGTGCTGTGCAGCCCTGCTTCCAGGAGTATCGACATCTCTTACACTTAATATATAAATATTATTAAATTCCCTGGAAGCAATAGAGTAAGTATTACTACTATTAATCTTCTATTTTAAAACTAAACAAAATGAAACAAAACCCAGAATCTCTTATTGTAAGAAAGAGAGGCTGAGACCTACAGTTTGTTTTTTTCCCAGACTCTGAAAGCAGGGTGGACTAAAGCTCCTGTTGGGTTAGTGCCAGTTTCCTAAGACTAAAAGTAATGCATAGCTATTCTGGATTTTAGTCTTTCTAGTTGTCTCATCTGAAATAATCTTTCTCAGTGAAAGTCTTGGTTATTACATTTCTTCTGTTAAGCTTCTTCGAGGAATCTTTCTTTCTGGGATGCACCACTTTGTAAGTTGAATATTAATAAGAAAGTTGCTATGTTCTACCTCAGCCTGTTAGCCAAACTTTGCATCAAAATGGCTTACATAGGTGAATCAGGCTTTGCCATAGATTTGATTCAGTCAGCCTTTGAGAACTTCACATCTTCCACTGGGCCTGAAAACCTTCCATGTATTCTATCTTTCATGCTCAGGATCAGTAAATACTATCACTACTAAGGAAGGAATATTACAATTATATATACATAATGGTGATTAAGGAATAAGATGATTAAGGGAGTGGAGTGTCTCCCTTATGGAGATGTCCCAGGTTGGGAACTATAGGGTTAAAAAAAGTCCTCTTGGGACTAGAAGATTGTTATTCAATCCCACAATTCTGCTATCTCTTCATAAGCTCACGGTAAGGCCAGCTTGTTCTCCTTTCCTCCCCCTCCAGCCTTGCGTTGGGCAGGAGCTGCGTTATCACAGTATCGCAGTATAGCAAGGTTGGAAGAGACCTCAAAGATCATCAAGTCCAACCCACTACCACAGACCTCAAGACTAGACCATGGCACCAAGTGCCACGTCCAAACATGCCTTGAACACCTCCAGGGACGGTGACTCCACCACCTCCCTGGGCAGCCCATTCCAGTGGGGAATGACTCTCTCAGTGAAGAACTTTCTCCTCACCTCCAGCCTAAACTTCCCCTGGCACAGCTTGAGACTGTGTCCTCTTGTTCTGGTGCTGGTTGCCTGAGAGAAGAAAGCAACCTCCTGCTGGCCACAACCACCCTTCAGGTAGTTGTAGACAGCAATAAGGTCTCCCCTGAGCCTCCTCTTCACCAGGCTAAACAATCCCAGCTCCCTCAGCCTCTCCTCATAGGGCTTGTGCTCGAGGCCTCTCACCAGCCTCGTTGCCCTTCTCTGGACACGCTCAAGCACCTCAATGTCCTTCTTAAATTGAGGGGCCCAGAACTGGACACAGTACTCAAGGTGTGGCCTAACCAGTGCAGAGTACAGGGGGAGAATGACCTCCCTGCTCCTGCTGGCCACACTATTCCTGATGCAGGCCAGGATGCCATTGGCCTTCTTGGCCACCTGGGCACACTGCTGGCTCATGTTTAGGTGGGTGTCAATCAGTACCCCCAGATCCTTTTCTGTTTGGCTGCTCTCCAGCCACTCCGACCCCAGCCTGTAGCTCTGCATGGGGTTGTTGTGGCCAAAGTGCAGCACCTGGCACTTGGATTTGTTGAAAGCCATTCCATCGGGACAAACATGTAAGGATAGGCCTAGTTGGGGCCTCCAGAGTCTGTACTTAGGCCTCTTGGATGGCAGAGGCATCGGAGGGGGAGGATTGGAGCACTGGGGATGATAGATTTAGTTTTGGGTTGGGGGAAAATTCAGGGGATTTGCTTATGGATTCTGTATCTGCTTTGTAATTTCTATCTCTAACACTCTCTCCAAATATAATTCTGTATTTTTTCTCCAATTCGTTTGAGAGCTTCACTCTGTCGGCTCTTTAAACCCACAACGGGAGGACAGGCTAAAGGAGCTGAGTGTCTTTAGTTTGGAGAAGAGAAGACTGAGAGGTGACCTGGTTCATGTGTATAAATATGTGAAGAGTGAGTGTCAGGAGGGCAGAGCCAGGCTCTTCTCAGTAATGTTCAATAACAGGACAAGAGGCAACAGGTGCAAGCTGAAGCATAGGAGGTTCCACATGAGCATAAGGAAAAACTTTTTCACTGTGAGGATGGCAGAACCCTGATACAGGCTGCTCAGAGAGCTTGTGGAGTCTCCTCTGGAGACACCCAAAACCAGCATGAACACTTTCCTGTGTGACCTACTATAGTTGATCCTGCTTTGGAAGGAGGGTTGGACTGAAATATCTTTAGAGATTCCATCCTCTAACATTCTGTGATTCTGTGAATCTGTGATACTAGGAGTACTACTGTTTCTTTGTTTCTATTCATGTGTTCTCATTAAAAAAAAAATAAAATTATTGGATCAGATGAAGCTCCCAGGGCAAAAAAATAGTTCCTTCCTTGGTAATTATTTAGTTTGTTCAGAGGCGACAAGCATTTAGAGACTGAAAGTCAGTCAGCAAAGAGTATAAAATTACAGAAAAGTCCCTTAGAACTGCATTAGAAAGCTGACTGAGAGGAGCAGCAAGCAAAGACAACAAGGCATCAGAAATGAGGAAAGAAATTTCCCCAGGGCCATGAAGACCTGTGCCAATTTTGCTACAACTCAAAGCTACTGAGCTGGCTAGAAGCTGAGAGCATCCCTGCAGAGACACAGTGGAGAGTTGTATATAAACTCTTCTTTTCTATTGTGTTTGACTGAGTTATGATTAACTGTATTTATGGAATCGTCCTAATACGTATTCTAATTAAATCTGGCTTTCTTCAGGTTAAAAGTCTTTCAGACTGCTTTGGAGGGTTCAGTGCAAAGGAACTGTCTATGCAGATCTACCTCAAAGCATTAACCAACTCTGAGCACTTTCAAAATGTCAGAGGTTCTTATTGTCATGGCTCTGACACAGCTTTTGCACAAGGATAGCTGTAGGCTGTGCAGGCTTGGATATATGTGTTTATGTCTGCATGTATGTCTGTGAGTAAGTATAAAGACATCCAGCCTAACTTAGGTGAACTCTGGTGGTTAAAAATAGCTTAGCTGTGTGCAGACCAGTTTATTCTGCTTTTTTGCAGACCAGGCTTATCTGGTTGACCAGACTTACCCACCTAGTTGTCATTTAGATTCAGCCACATGCTTATATACACAATATACAAAGCCACAGCAGAGGAGACACTACACTTGTGTTAGAAATGTTGTCTGTCACACCACTGTGTTTTCATCCTAAGTAATGCAAAGACTTAATGCATACATGAATTTTAATGTTTTTTTAATGCTTCTACAAGAGTGTGCTCTCTGGAACTATACTCACAGAACTGAGATAACCCTGCAATACAGTTAAGCCTCACAATCCTATTTCCATAATGATATTCTGTATTCATAATGTCATAGTAGCAGGGGGTGGTAGTAGTGGGTGACTATTACATGAATGATCTATTTATCTGGTTTGAATTTTGTTTTAACTATTTGTTCACAGTAAATCAAGCGTTCTTAGCCAACCTCATTCAACATGCTTGGGCAGAATGCCAGATTCCACCATGCTTATTCACTGAATAGTACCTGATGGCCTGGTTAACCCCTTGCAAACAATGGCACGAGCTGCCTAAAAAAGGGTTGATAAGAGGGACTGAAGTCTGTAGAATGCAGCTCAGTATAATAATAAATGGGATCTAGGATTAGGATTTTAAGAGTCTAAAATAAGTTAATTCTCTTTATATCAACAAAAAGAAGTCAGCACATCCAAACACTGATTTACCTTTTTTTTTTTTGCTACATGTCTGAAAGAGGTTTCTTTATTGTAGAGGAAGGGTAATTAGGTCAGACTGAAAAAAATATCTGTCATCAAACAGCTAAAACTCGAAGACATATATCCTACCCTAACATATATATTCTTGGGACTGATGTATTCATTTAAGAGATGGAATTTGGCAGCAACAACAGCTATAAGAGGACTTCTTATATGTTATATAACGTCGTTACATCTTCACTGTTTGGTAGTGATACTTTTAGTCCATGAATATATGTAACATACTGAAATTCTGTACAGATATATTGCATGAAATCTTTTGAAGGAAAATGCCTGCAATCACTTCTGTGTTCCTTCTTCTAAATTAACATCTGTGACCCAGCTGCCTAAGTAGTTTTTCTGGCCAGGACTGAAGACTGCTTCCCACTACCCCCATTGTAGTTTTTATGGAGCACAGCCATTTAACATGGGCTGTACTTTTTCAAGAGTTGGGCCCAAAGCCTTTGACAAATTTTGCATTTGCAATTAATTTGCTCCCTCCTGGGCTTGAGAATAAAAGGCAGCAGAAAATGTCTCAGGATCAGACTTTTCATGATGAAATAGTAAGAGCTGGATGAACTGACAGCTTTTCTTAATGTTCTAAAATGCTCATTAAGTTAGACATTGTTTTGATTTCTTACTGAAAAACTCATTTCCAAGGACTATACTCAGAAGAAAAAGAATTGGATGAGATAGGTAGGTATAGTCAGACTGTAAAGTTCTTATCCTGAAGCAGATGAAGGAGCACAGCATCTCTCACAGACAACACAAAATTCATTTTTGTAATGGAAATTCTTTTCATTTAAACTCCAGCTGCTTTGTTGGATTCACGCTCCAGCAAATATTAGTTAAACTTTGTTCTTTCTTTTGGAAATGAAACTAAAGTTACTTTCAATATCAATATTACAGTCTTTTGCAATGAAGTAAACAATGACTTCTAATGTCCCACAGATCAGTTATGAAATAAAGACCCCATGGCACTTTTAGAAAAGAATAGATGAGTTAGTTCCAGTGTGGTTTTCACAATTAGATACTCTCTGGTTTAAACTAACTTAACATTCAGCTATAAAAAATATTTTTCTTCACTTTCGTCAAGCTGCTGTGCCATGCTGCTGCTTGCTTCTGAGCAAAGTCTATCACTGCCAGACCAAGAGGGGAAAGCAAGATGAGCAAAGTTCCTGAACTATCTGAGATGCTAAATACAAAATTTGGAACTTTTCACTCCCTGTTAGTATATTCGTACATTGTTTGTATTATATAAGTTTTTAATCAAAGTGTAAGGATTGAAATATGACAATCACTTGGTACTTAGGAGTCAGGACTAGAGTCAACCTTTTTATCAGATTATCTGAAAAAAAATGCAGCAAGAGCAGTATAGCCAGCAGGGAGAGCGAGANGCCTATGGCAGGGGGTTGGAACTAGATGATCTTTGAGGTCCCTGTAGTTCTGTAGTTGTAATGTGTCGTACCTGAGTCTCTGGAAAAATAAAATGAGAGTCATAGAAGTATATGTTTTCATGAAAGAGGAAGCCAGGATGAAAACTATTTCTTGCCCAATTAAAAGTACAGAGGTATAACTCAGGATCTCCCATTCGCTACTGCATAGAAGACTTTTCCTTCCTGTTACAATTATTTTCAGACCTAATTAAAGTAAGTTTCTTTTATACATCTCAATTGTCTTGGATGTGTCATATAAAGAATAAATGTGTGCTAAATTAATCCAGTATGAAAGTCAGCTAAGGGGATAGAATGAGGTAATGCCTTTCAGGAAAACATTGTGGCCTACAGTGTAGGTGAAGCACTAAACTCTGCCGGAAGACACAGGCTGCAGATATCCTTTCACGTAACTTTTACAACTACAGACTCCAGAGAATTTGTTATTGTATCATTACGAGTCATATTTTATGTTTGAAATATTTATAATATTATTTTATTAAAGCTTAATCTTCGGTTAGGACACGGGAACATTTTTATATGCCTCCATTTTCACAGCATTTTGTGCACAGCCTGAGCCTTTAGGGCACGTTTTATTGTGCCAGTGTAACATATGTTCCCAATAGGTAAGTGACACATGAAAGGGAAGGAATGTGATTTAATGTTTCAATTTCATTGCATGCAGTTTAACATATGGTGGTGAAGAAGATACAATCAATAAAGCTGCATGAATGTGAAAGCGCACAATAAAAGATACCTCGGAAGGCAGGTTTGATTTAAAGATTTATTGAATCTAACTAGTCAGATAATTCAACATAAAAATTGTATTTATGACCTTGGGCTCCTTGGTTATTGGGGATTTGATAGTGCATGGTTAATGATTTTGCATGTCTCTTCTAAAAATCTTGTGTAGGTTTTGTATTCCATTCATTTACACTGCAATTCTATAAAGAAATAGTAACCCAGATATACAATATATTACAATTGGGATTTTCCATCAGAAAGTTTTGGGCTTAGTTTTGGGTTTGGGTTTTTGTTTTTGTTTTTTTTTTTTTGCTTCTTTTTTAATCTCTTTTATCACTTTTATTCATTGATTCTCTTTATCTTCTTCTCCTTTTTCCATTCTCTAGTCCCCTCACATAATCCAGCAATTCTTTCAGCGGTTTCAGTCAAATAATGTCAAAGAAAAATCACACTCCAATTTCAATGTTAGTACAGAAATCATAAAAACTTATTGCAGAAAAAATAATGTTGAGATCCAGTATCCAAAATTTTAAAAGTACAAAAATGTCAGATTTTTTTAAACTAAGGATGAATGTTTTCCTCTAAGTTACTTCCATTTAAAAAATACAAAAATGCATCTCTTTTATAAAAAAAAAAAAAACAACTGGTTTTACTGGAAGGGTGTAAAGAAAATTTAAGTCTCCCTTTTGTTTTCTAAAAAGAACTATTTTTTTTTCTTTTTAAATTAAGTGTACTCTCCAATTTAATTTTTCTTTTCCAGAAAATTTGGAAAGAAATTTTCATTTTAATGAAAAATGCATATATTGTATGAAATAATAAATGTAAAAGAAAAAGATAGTAGCTGTACAATGTGTTCAGTGTAAGAGTTCTATGAGTTTATTAAGTAGGTCTGTAGGAAAAAAAACCATTTCGCTTCCTCTCTTGACTTTGAATTAAAATATTTAGAAACAAAATTTTAATTTCAGACAAAGTAATGATTTAAAATATTTTATAGTCATTTACATGTACTCAGCATAACAAAGGACTAAAATTCCTCAACTTTTTTATTGCAAGGTTACATGACTGTGACAAAAAGTATTTTTTAAATACCTTCAAGGATAATGAGCATGGACGTCTAAACAGCACAGCAGCTCAAAGCAGATCTCTGGTTTGTGTTTAAAGCTTAGCCCAGGTTTTGATGTTCAATTTAACCTTGCATTGGTGTGCAACCTCACAAAGGCAGCATAGGTTGGAGGTTTAGTTTTGTTTTCCTACTGCTAATCACCCAGTTTTCAATTGTTTTATCCAGTTTTTAATTGTTTTAATCTCACCTCTTTCTGATGCCATTTTCCAGCTCTAAAGCATAAAGACTTCCAAGTTTCATATTCTGTCTTTGATTTACATTCATATAGTTACATTGATGTCAATATATGATTCAACTTAATCTTTGGTTTGTTGTCCTTTCAGTATCTCTCTTTCAGATCACTTTAATAAAAACAAGTGCACAAAAGATGATTTGTGAGAATTCTGCAGGAATTACCCGACTAGCTTAGCATTAACAGTTAGTAATACCTTGCACAATAGCTGTTAAGTAAGACAGGATATTTTTTTCATTGTGCTTTTATTTTCCCATCTTTAATCAGTTTTTACAGTATCACAGTATAGCAAGGTGGGAAGAGACCTCAAAGATCATCAAGTCCAACCCACTACCACAGACCTCAAGACTAGACCATGGCACCAAGTGCCACGTCCAAACCCGCCTTGAACACCTCCAGGGACGGTGACTCCACCACCTCCCTGGGCAGCCCATTCCAGTGGGGAATGACTCTCTCAGTGAAGAACTTTCTCCTCACCTCGAGCCTAAACCTCCCCTGGAATTTAATTCATAACAGAGAGATTTTCAGATTAATTTTCTCTGATATTTATTTTATTAATCTAATTTTAAGATGCTTATATGGATGTATGGTACCTACAGAACTTCCTCATAGTCATAGTCTTGGAGGACATACTCAGGTAGTTCAATGAGTTCATTCCTGAGCATGTAGTGACCCTTTACAAGACACCAATGTGGTGCCAGCCAGATTTGTTAGCTTGAGGCTAGCCTGAAGAATTGCCTTCCTGTCTAACATGCAGCTTCTTAAAAAGAATCATCTTTATCAAAAGATCTCTGATTTTCATATCCAGTCAACTAGAAACTACAAGTTTTCAACTTTAGAGTCATTGAGGCATTAGAGAAAACCATACCTGAAACACGTTAGAGTCTTGGTATATGTGGAACTTACACACGAAATAAGAATTGAACATTCATATACTAAGATAAAACTTAAGGTTCCTTCCTGAATGGTATAACCTGAACCCATGCAGGTATATCACTGTGATCTCTGAGTGCCTGTAAAAGTCTTTTCCATGGTTGTGTTGAACACATGGTACCTATTTGCTTTGTTGTCACATTTTATGGTTCATGAAGCTCCTTACGATACGGCTTGTAATAAAAGTTCTATTTAAGAGACGATTGTAATTTTATATGTGTACATATGTATATATAGATACACACAGGAAGACAGAGGAAAAACATTTGTTAGACATCATCTGAATTCATGTGTACAGTCCCTGTCATTATGGCATGAAGGATTATCCAAAACATTTGAGAAATCTGTGGGAGAATGGCAAAACTGTCAGGAATTTCCATGAGACTCCTGTTCCAGCAAGTTATTTGCTTTCCATCTCCTGGCTTGAGTTGACACAAAGGCTCATTGATTAATTCTATCTCCTCTATCTTCTAAACAACTCTTTGTTTATCTTTGCCACAGTGTTTGAGAGGTGTAGTATATTCAGCACCGGTAGAGAGGCATTGTAGGGATATACAGCTCCTATGAACTGATGCAGCTGGAAAAATAGACTCATAAAACTGTTTTCTGTGGGTGCAATATGTAAAAGGATTCCATAATTTCTGAAGCATTTGATCTGTATTAAAATTGTCATCAAGAGATGAAAATTCCTTGTAATGTAGCATTATTTATTTATTCATGTGTTTGGTACTCCTGTGCTTCAGTCACAAAGAGCAGAGCTTTAATCAAATGCAAGTAATTTCTATTTACCCAAGAAAATCATAGCATAGAATCATAGAATGGTAAGGTTGGAAGGGACCTCAAGGATCACCTAGTTCCAACCCCTGCCATAGGCAGGGACACCTCCCACTAGTACAGCTCACTCAAGGCCTCATCCAACCTGGCCTTGAACATCTCCAGGGAGGAAGCAGCCACAACCTCTGATGTAGGTTAGGGAGTTCCCCGCCCCCCCACACTTTGTAAAATGACCCAGGCTAAAACTCAGCCGGCTGGAAGTTTAGATGAAGCTCTATTTACAGCACAGCACAATGTACAAGCAGATATATACACTATATACAGGAATATTTACAGAAATATACAAGGTAAAGGTAACACAGAAACACAACACCCCTCCCAGAAATCAGAGACCCCAGGAGGGGCTCCCAACCACCCTTCCACCTTCTCCCNCTGGACCCACTCCAATACTTCCATGTCCTTCCTGTGCTGGGGGCTCCACAACTGCACACAGGATTCCAGGTGGGGTCTGACGAGAGCAGAGCAAAGGGGCAGAATCCCCTCCCTCTCCCTGCTGCCCACACTGCTCTTGCTGCAGCCCAGGACTCGGTTGCTGTCTGGGCTGCACTCACACTGCAGGCTCCTGTTGAGCTTTTCATCACCCCAGACCCCCAGGTCCTTTTCCTCGGGGCTGCTCTCCAGCAATTCACCTCCCAACCTAGAGTTGTACTTGGGATTGTGCCTACCCAGGTGCAGGACCTTACACTTGGCCTTGTTGTCCAGGAGATTTCTGTACAAATCCCATCTGACAAGTTTTCTGTTATGATATATCTACGTCATCTCTGGATAGCTAAATTCTTCAGCTATCAGATAAAAGTAAGTCCAGTTCTCCGTGATAACTGCCTTAGTGTTGCAAAGAATGTTGCTTTTGAGATCTCGGAAGGCCAGCAGTAAAAACACCATGCCTTCTTTACAATGATATAATTAAAGCAAAGTCATCTGCTTATTGGAGATCAGAAAAGAACTTTCTCTGACTCGCTTCTGATAAATAGAGAAATCCTTTGTACTTACCCTTCTGTGTCTTTGAATAGTGATTCCCAAAAAAAAATTATGAGTTTGACTGAAAGTCAGCCTCAGCTTCACATATTGGCAACCTGAAAGAGCAAATGTAAAGAATGAGCTATTTCATTACAAACACCCCTGCATGACTTGCTGTATAATATATACCAAGGAAAATGGCTGAAAACCAAAGACCTCAACAATTTAGTCACCAGCTCTGAAATGCTGACTGCTGGATAGTTTCTGTGAAAGTGCCCAGGCTGTCCAACCAAAAACCACTTCAACTATTCACCATGTGACCAAAGCCACAACTATGGGAAACAGCTTTAGAGAAATTCTTTTCAATACCCTTCCTTTTCCACAGTCCTTGCCAGCCTTCTACACAGTAGGATCCTTGGAAACAAGCTCCAAACCCTCTCCTTCCTGACACATCCATGATGAACAGCTGTAACTCTTTAGGCACTTTGTGCAGCTGCCTTGAGTTGTGCCATTGAAATAATCCAAAAATACCTCAGAAAAATGGAAGTATGTTATGGAGTGTATGGTTAGTGGTCTTTGTGCATCAACTAGATGGGTGGCTTCCAATTCGTACTGCTGAGGCTGCTGGAAATCATGTGTGAAACACAAGTCTGATTCTTTTCTCACTGTTTTCACTCCGGAGTTATTTCTGGGTAAAGAGAAAGTGAAGAAGTCCAAACAAGATTATAATGCTCCCTCTCCTTCCTCCTTCATTAAATTCTTCACTGATATTATTACTAAACTTTTATTGCCTTCGAGGGAACTCAGACTGGATCCAAGAGGTCCGTTTCTGGTCTTGGTTATAATGATTCCATGATACTTCATGATATTTGATGAAATCCAAATACAGAGGCTCATTAACATTGTTTTCTGTCTAGGCCAATTGGTAGGCTATTAAGCAGCTGATTATATTAGATGAGAAGACTACTATTTGAACACTATTTGTATTTCTTCCAGCATCTGAGGTAGCAGAAAAAGGACATTGCATTGTGGTGTTGGTATATCCTATATCTGATTATAGAANCCTCAGGGCTGCTCTCAGCCATTCCCCACCCAGCCTGGAGTTGTGCTTGGCATTGTGCCTACCCAGGTGCAGGACCTTACACTTGGCCTTGCCGAATTTCATGAGGTTGGCCTGGGCCCACCTCTGCAGCCTGTCCAGGTCCCTCTGGATGGATCCCTGCCCTCTAGCAAGTCAACTGTGCCACACAGCTTGGTGCCATCTGCAAACTTGCTGATTCCTCTGTCCATGTCACTGCAAAGATGTAATAGTATGGTAAAAGAATGTTTGACTGTAGGTAAGAAAGCTGCCTTGTCCTCAACTCTGTGCTTAACAGCATATCTGGGCAGGCTTAAGCCAAGCTGGCTGATTGCTTCCTGTGAGGCCTACAGCAATTTCTACCACCAACATGTTAAGCAAATAAAAGACAACTGTGGGGAAAAAAAAAAAAAAAAAAAAAAGTTATTTGTAAAAGCCAGTGCCCCACAGTGCTCTACACAAAATCATCCATCTGGGAAACCTTTGCATGATTATTACTTGAAAACATTCTTGTTATCTGATCACGTGTTATGAATTTCTTCATAGACTGGGGTCATAATACTGTTTCAGAAAGATGTGATGCTGCCTGGTGCTGAGAACTCCAGTCCTACTTCAAAAAACATGCTTGGATCTAAACGAGCATGAATGGTGTCTTCATTTCAGGAGTTAAGCAGGGGCTTAGGAATTTTTGGTTTGTGTTGCTTTACAATATCTATGAAGCATGCAAAAGTTTTCAGTGTTTTTCTACACCGTATTTTTACCCTCTCCTTTGCCTCTGATAAATATCTGATTCTCAAGTAGTTCCACTTTCATTTTGAAAATCAAGTTGTGTAAAATATCCCACTCCCTATGGGTAATTTGCTCTTCAGTTGCTGAAATGCTTAGCCCTGAAACACTTCTCAAGTTATCCTTTAGCAGGTTAAGGAGGGAATGGGCCAATTGCCTCCCAGTGTCAAGTTAACAGTTAAAAATCCTTATATCTATTGCTGTTTCTTGAATGCTGATACTGTCAGAATGCAAATTCCCAAGAAATTGGTACTATGAAATAAGAAGGCAACAGGGTTTGGGTTTTTTTTTTTTTTTGGTGTTTTGTTTGTTGGTTTTTTTGTTGGGTTTTTTTTTTTATTTCTTGTTTGTTTTCATTGGTTGGGTGGGTTTGGGGTTTGTTTGTTGTTTCAGTGCAGGGAGTTTTTTTGTTTGCTTTGTCTTTTTTTTTTTAATAATAGAAATGTAAGAATGTTATGTCTGAATCATTAATATATTCTGAGATATTTCTTGGTAAATCTGAGAAAACGAGAAGTTTGCAGTTAAGTATTTTTATTTTTCATAAACCAATGATCACCTTTTCTTTGGTCTGTCTCCTCTAAGTTGCTGTCTTTTAATCTGCACAAGGTGTTAACAGTTACCACACAGTGCAGTAGGTAGGAATGGACTTGTGCTTTCTCCTCATCACAAAACAAAAAATATTGCAAAACCAAGTGCAGGCAGAGAAGTTTTCTTCAGGAACAGTGCAGCAGAAACAAAAAACTCGTGAAGTTCACTGATGTGTAAATGTGCAGTGACATTTTTTCAATGTGCACTGACTTTTTAAGAATGCAGATGCACAGTGAATGTGAAAGGACTAGATAGATTGTATCAGGAGACTGTGAACCAATGGTTCAGTTTGATAGTGAATACTGAATATGGGCACACAGTCATACAATTCATTAAGGAACCAGTAACTCTGCTTGTTAAGCTGAAGGCAAGAGCTATATTGGTTTCATCTGGGTTGCAAGATGAAAGCATGGGATTCATGATTAACTATGCATCTGTCTTCGATAGGAGACAGCAAGCAGTAACTTGTTCTCACCATATATAACACCTTCCAGACAAGAAACTCACAGTGGTCTGCAAAAATCAGGGTATTTTTCTAACACTTCAAAGAGTAATGTCTTTCCTGAAAGATGTTATTTTCTCTATTGTACAGCTGCATAAGTAATGCAAAAGCTAGTTACAGACAACCTTTCCAGGCATTAGTTCCCTAAATGATGCCTGTTTGTCAGTCTGAAAGTTTTATTCTAACACCTGCCAGAACAGTATCCAAGCTCCTCCCCTGCCAACTCAAAATGCTGGGTGTATTTCAGCTAGACATCTATAATTAGTACCTAAGTAAGTCGAAGTCATTTGTGGTTATTCATTATTAAGCAATCAGGACACACTTTGAAGGATCTACATTTACATTTAGAAGTCTTCTGACAAAAGAGCAAGTTAAGGGGGGCAGGGTGGGGGGAGGACTTGGGGAGTGTGTCAAAATGTCTGAGCCTGCAAATGACAAGCACAAGGTTGTTCTGTGTTTTGCAAGAAAGGATGCAACAACGTAGAATTATGTAAGACAAGAAATGGAGCATTAGGAATGTTTGCAAGTGGTTTCAAATAAAGAAATTAAAATTTTTGATCAACTACATATTTCATACCTTGTTTTGTTAGAGTGCAAGGTAAATTTAAAAAATTACATTACTCTTGAATGTTAACATAAAATCTATTTGAAATTACTGTAATTATATTCCTATGATAACCTCATGGGTTAAATGAACATTATTAAATGCAGGTACATTTATAATGGAAGATCTTCCCTGATCAAAGTAACTAACAATTTATTGCACTATGGCATGGGAGCTTTGACTACTGGAACCAGATATTCAATCCAAGGTGTTGATACAGATAATATTTCCTAAAACTTGTCTAATACTCCTTAACTTTCCAACACTCAACAAAGAAAAAGTAAATTTTAGAGATCCCAAATAGAGTCTTGCAGCATAAATTGCTGTATATCAATTCTGTAAAATACTGTCTTGGAGAAATTCCATCAATATTTTTCACCAATGTTGCTGACAAGGATCAAAACATAATTTAGTCTTGCTCTTCTGATTAATATATATAGATAAGCCTTGCTAGTTCATCTGGGTTATTGTATCAGCACACTAATTTTTTTTCCTCAATGTGATACCTGCCGCATGCAGTTTTTAATATGCTTTGTGGAACTATAAAAATCCTTATTGGAAAGAAACTCTGCATGTATCTAGCTCAGCTTCCTACTCAAAGTAGGACTATTGCCAACCATAACCTCCGGTTACATTGTTACTTCCCCCCCTCCCCCCCTTAAAGTTTAAACTGGGCCTCCCAAGATGCTATTTCTGTTGCTTACCCCTTGCTTTGCTCTCTGCTACTAACAAGGAGTGTTTGGCCCTATTGTGGCCAGCAGGAGCAGGGAGGTCATTCTCCCCCTGTACTCTGCACTGCTTAGGCCACACCTTGAGTACTGTGTCCAGTTCTGGGCCCCTCAATTGAAGAGGGACATTGAGGTGCTTGAGCATGTCCAGAGAAGGGCAACAAGGCTGGTGAGAGGCCTCGAGCACAAGCCCTATGAGGAGAGGCTGAGGGAGCTGGGATTGTTTAGCCTGGTGAAGAGGAGGCTCAGGGGAGACCTTCTTGCTGTCTCCAACTACCTGAAGGGTGGTTGTGGCCAGCAGGAGGTTGCTTTCTTCTCTCAGGCAACCAGCACCAGAACAAGAGGACACAGTCTCAAGCTGTGCCAGGGGAAGTTTAGGCTGGAGGTGAGGAGAAAGTTCTTCACCGAGAGAGTCATTCCCCACTGGAATGGGCTGCCCAGGGAGGTGGTGGTGTCACCATCCCTGGA
>WBNM01010573.1:0-10003 GCA_013399055.1 Ramphastos sulfuratus | reverse complement strand
TCTCCCCTCTGCCAGTTTAAACCCATTGCCCCTTGTCCTGTCATTGCAAGACCTTGTCAATAGTCCCTCCCCAGCCTTCCTGGAGGCCCCCTTCAGATACTAGAGGTATACTCTAAGGTGTCCTGGAAGCCTTCTCCAGACTGCAGAGCCCCAACTCTCTTAGCCTGTCCTTATAGCAGAACTACTGCAGCCCTCTGAGCATCTTCGTGGCCTCCTCTGAACCCGCTCCAACAGTTCAATGTCCCTCAGGAAAATCTGACATACTAAAGGTTAATAATGTAAATCCAGTGAGCTACAGGTTAAAAATGGATCAGACTTTTCAAGATGTGGCTTCAATATAATAATCACTTGATATAACATGGCAGGGCCCAGGAACAGTGTAAGCTGCTCTGAGACAAAAGACCAACTTGGGTTTTGCGGTTGCAACTTTGCAAAAGCAACTTGCAAAGCAGCTCAGTATGCCTTATGAGATCCTACTGAAAACCTAGGCTAACCCTGTAGTTTAACACCACAGAAGTATTGTTTAGTATAAAATGCCTGTCTTTACCTACTCTGCACATCCTATCCTCCTACAGACCTGTGGATGTACCTCATGTCGAGAGTAGCATATTTTAATGTGAAGTGTGAGTTGTATACTGAACTTTATCTGAGAGTAACAATATCCCCTACATACATAATTATACCTACTAATATCAATTACATTAGATTTACAGCATGAAATTTTGAGCACAATAATGTGATTGCATGAGTTTTCATAATACCAACGAAGTACAAACATCTATTGACAAGGTCTTGCAATGACAGGACAAGGGGCAATGAGTTTAAACTGGCAGAGGGGACATTTAAAGTGGATGTTAGGAGTAAGTTGTTTGCAGTGAGGGTGGTGAGACACTGGAACAGGTTGCCCAGGGAGGTTGTGGCTGCTCCCTCCCTGGAGGTGTTCAAGGCCAGGTTGGAAGAGGCCTTGAGTGACCTGTACTAGTGGGAGGTGTCCCTGCCTATGGCAGGGGGTTGGAACTAGATGATCTTTGAGGTCCCTTCCAACCTTACCATTTTATGGTTCCATGATTCTATGATCTTATATTTGTGGGGGACATGCAACTTTTTAAAAGTGACAAAGATTACACTTTCTGTAGGATCATTGATAAAATATGAGCATAACATGGTAGGTACTGTGCACACACAAAAAAACCCAGAAGTTCTGGGGAAGCAATGAAGAAATATTAGGCCAGAATTAACAATCTGCAACTTCAGAAGAGGTGGATTTCATACAGATCAGCATTTTTTTTTTTAACAGTACATGGTTACAAATCTACTTATTCTCAGGAAAAAAATCAAAACCAAACCCAAAACCCCAAACAATAAACAATCAAGCAACAACAGCAAGAGCAAAACCAACAAACAACAAAGCAAACAAAAAAACCACAAAACCAAAAAACAACCCCTAAATGAGCAGTAAATTATATGTATTAAATGGAATCATGCTAGTTAATTACCATATTTTACATTATGTATGATGTTAGATGGAGACAAATAAAAAGTGATATAATTTATAATGAGTATACTCCTGAGCACAAAGTAAAAACCAATTTCTCAAATTTAGGTAACCTCTAAAATAAAGGAAGAGGAAGCAGTCAAATTGACAAAACTGAAACCAAACAAACAAATAAATAACATGCTTCACAAAAATCTTTGTGATGGTTTGGGAGTCACCCACCCCCCCACACTTTGAAAAAGCACCCAGACTAGACTCAGCAGCTCTATTTACAGCTTAGCACAATATACAAGCAGAGATATGCACAACAGACAGGAATAGTTACAGAAATAGACAAGGTAAAGGTAATACAGAAAGACAATCCCTCTCCCAGAAATCAGAGTCCCCAGGAGGGGCTTCCAACCCCCCTTCCACCTTCTCCCCACCACTCTACCTTACCGCAAGGTTTACCTTATGCACAAGGTGAGTTTGGAATATAGGCCAGGGGGTTAGAAGGAAAGCGATTAGTTAGGTTACTCGGCAGAGAGGAGAAAACAAGAAGCTAGACAGCCCATTGTGTCTGTACCTGAGACTCTCTGGGAGAGTGACTTATCTATGTTTTGTATTCCTTTCTTATACATCTCAGCAAGCCTAGGAGTGAAGTAGACATCACCACTGTTTTCCTTTCCAGCCTATAATATAATTTTCTCCATGAAAATATTCCAATTAGCCTCAAACCAGCACAATCTTGAAATAGGCAGAATGAATATCTGTAAATAAATCCTGGATTGTTCAATTAAGTGCCTATAAAAGTAAGGTCATACAACAAAAATAAATCAAGTGGAATATTGATATTGATTTAAATATTGAAAACAAACAAACAATTATATTGCTTGAAGGTCAGGCCAGGAGTAATTTGAAAGGCTTGCCTTTTAAGAAATAATCTTGTTGTACAATTTGTATTTGTTGTACAAATGACTCTTAATTAATGAAGAACAGAATTAAGCACAGGATCTGACTTTGCTATACGTTCTTAAACTTACTTCACTCACCATGCATTGAACTTCTTAACTGTTGCTCTCAAATCTAATTTTATATCAATTTCAATTTTTCTCATGCCTAAATGTTCTGATGCATGATACATTAATTTTCTCTTGCATAACTTAGAAGGAACTCAGTTCAACAGACTTGTCTTTGTGTTAGTGGTATAGCAAAGTAATGGGATTGTCTAAATTTGCAAGACATCTCCAGTAAGCTCTTATGTAGTGAATGGACACAGTAAAGAGTTATGAAAAATACCAGAGGATATTGGATACCAAATCATTGGCTGAAACTTTCTTTTCCCACTAAAAACTGTACCCTGTGGGTTAAAATTTTGAGACATTAGAGCATGAAGAAAAGATATTGCATCATTTGGGTGGGAAAGCTCTACAGAGGGATCTGGACAGTCTGAATTGATGGGCAGAGGCCAGTGAATGAGGTTCCACAAGCCCAAAAGCTAAGTCCTGCAATAACTACATCCAACGTTACAGGCTTGGGGAGGAGTGACTGCTAAGCTACCAGGCAGAACAGGAGCAAGGTGGGGGTCAGTTTGTTTTCACAAAATTGCTGAATCACAGAATGTTAAGAGTTTGGAAGGGAACTCCAGAGATCATAGAGCCCAACCCCCCTGGCAAAGGCAGGATCACCTAGAGTAGTCTGGACAGAAATGCATCCATGAGGGCTTTGAAAGTCTCCAGAGAAGGAGACTCCACGACCTCTCTGGGTAGCCTGTACCAGTCTTCCATCACCCTCACTGTAAAGAAGAAAATTCTTTACCGAGAGGATTATCAAGCACTGGAACAGGCTGCCCAGGGAAGTGGCTGAGTCACCACCCCTGGAGGCATTGAAAAGACATGTAGATGTGTTGTTGAGGGACATGGCTTAGTGTCAGAATTGATAGGGTTAGCTTTATGGTTGGACTCAATGGTTTTAGAGGTTTCTTCCAATGTAAATTATTCCACGTGCATTAGTTGTTTGAATTTACACCAGAAATAACACCAAGATGAAGAAGGATGTGAAGAAGATTATGTTAGAACAGTCAGAGATTAAATCTTCCTTTCGGGTATTTTATGAAGACAGTGAAGGCAGAAGAGTGGTTACTGAAGGAGATTTCTCTTTTAATAATATGAGATAGCTACCTTCAGAAGGGAACTGAGGTAGGCTGTCTCTGTTTCTGTTTAGCAGCTACAGAAATTTAATTAGAAGACATTGACATCTATCTACGGCTAAGCTGAAGGCTGAATGTATCGTGACATGAGTTTGGATGACTGTTTTGTTACGGGTCCATGGCATAAACAGTGAGGAATGCTGTTCTGGGGTGAGAGGTGACGTACTACTTTTATGCAGTGTCAGCATATTGGCAAGAATCATAGAATCATAGAATCATAGAATGGTAANAGCAGAGCTGCTGCAGCCCTCTGAGCATCTTTGTGGCCTCCTGTGGACCTGCTCCAACACTTCCATGTCCTTCCTGTGTTGGGGGCTCCAGAACTGTACTGTACTCCAGATGGGAGAAATAACCAAATAACCATCTGATGTTCCCTGTTTTATTCCAAGATATATATATATATATATATTTTTTTTTTTTTTTAAATACAAGGAAAGCACATCATTTTATATGGCTACATTCTTATTTAGAACTGGTAGGCAAAATCTAAGGAAGGGTTTGTGTTAATGTGACAGAAAATTTGAGGGCTCAATATGTTGAAGAAAACCTCTATAAGCATTTTTGAAGGAACTTCCACACTAGTCACAGACTGTCCTCCTCTCCTTTAAGTCTTAGTGGATGTGCAACTGAGTGTGAGCAGGACCCTTGCTCTCAGCTTGTAGAGCTGGCATAGCATTGCTGCAGTGGCAGAAATCTAGAGGGACTTGGGAGAAACTGCACATGAACATACATTTTAGGAATGCCTGAGTGGGAGTAGGGTGTTTAACCATACCCACCCTCTATATTTTAAGTCATAAAGCTGCAAATACCCAACAAAAATACGAGACCGTGGTGTTCAAATAGTTCTGTAAAATTTAGATTGCCTGAGTTTTATTTCAAAGTGGCAGACCAACAAACTTCCTACCTGATCATGAGCTAAAGCAATAAAAACTCTGGTCATGAGCTAAAGTAATAAAAACACTAGTCATGCAACAGGCAGATATTTGGCAGTGATACTTGCTTCTTCCATTATACTTAAAATGTAGTCATTCCAGGCACAAACAAGTTGACTGCATTTACTAATGACAGCCCAGTCTCAGTTGTAAAGCTAACTGTGAAACACGCACCTGCTGTTATGGCTCTTCACCGCTTGCTGCAGGGTTTGATGTTCTCATTCTGAGGCCCTGTGAGTCAGAGCACCTCAAGTAAACTTAAATGGTTTCATAGGGCTCCATGAAGCCTGAATGTCTGACCTTCAATTTAAGGTTACTGCTGAGGATTTCATCACCTCCGTATGCCGCACAGGGCACATTCACTCTCTGACTGCACTCTCATCCAATCCATAGGTAACCATGAAGGATAAGTTCTATATATTACAGGATAAGGTATATGGAGACACTTTTTCTTCCCAGAGAGAAATTACACTGTCTTTAGATGTGTCTCTCAGTCCTGGCAGAGAGGGAAGGACAGAGCATAAGCTTTTCTGATAAAGGGCTGTCATCATCTGTGTGTTCGTTACCAGAACAAGCCGGTAAGGATCATGCACTTTTAGCATAGCAGTTTGCACAGATGTTTGGACAAACTGCCCTCCCATCTATGGCTTTTGAGGGAGACAGAAAGAACTCCAGCTGGGTAAATAAACATCTGCAGCATTCAGGGAGGAAGTGTGCCTCTTGGTTAGACTTTCCTGGGCTGATCAGGGCTTTGATTTCAGCCTTGATCAGTTGGCTCTGATGTTTTGCATAGCAGCCCTAGAGTCTGATTTCTTTAGGATTCCTCTTTTGGGACGGCTTATCTCCAGCTTGAGAAAAATTAGCATTTGAGATATATTTTCAGAGCTGTGAAGTACCAGATTGCCCAACTTACTCACAATGATAAAGTTTTCAATAAAAATGTTTCTTTGTGCAGAGGTCCTCTTACCAGACAATTTTCATTGACTTTGCATCACAAAAAAAAAAACCCAGTTTATTCAGGGAAGTTTAGTCATTGGTACAAAGAATGCCAAAAAATAGATGTTATGTACTCTGCATCATCATGCAGGCCTGTATTGCAGCTGATTTTAATATTAATTTTCTGCTAAACAGAGAAAGAAGTTGATTAGACAATAAAATGAGATGCAGTAGAAATACTGGTTCTTCCTGTGTTACAGCCAATAACAGGTTTCAGCAGGGTAAGGTGAAATAAGTCAATCAGCTATTTATGTTCTGATTCCTTCAGAAGATAGCAAAATGCTTCTGTGTGTTAGTGGTTAGACACCAGAGAGTTTAGTATTTAAATATGAACATAAAGAATAGGCCAAGAACCTATTGTAGTTTGTTGCCTTCTTTTTATATGATCTATTTTCCTTTGACAACTACATAGCTACACCCAGAAAAGTAGTAGTTACATTCAGAACACAAAGAGGTCCAACATAATGTGAAAATGTTGTGACACCATACTCCTTGGTTAAGGAAATTATAATGATGACAGAGGTTAAAGCCACAGTGTAAGACAGGCAGGGGAAGAGAAGAGCCTCAGAGGAGTTTCTTGCTCAAAACAAGCACAAAACTTTCCCGTTTTGAGGGAAAGCTGTCAAAAGGTAAGTCACCTTGCTTTTACAATCCTTCTCTGAGTGGGGGTGTTTTTAGAACTGTATTTCAACTGACACAGGTTTTAAACCACTCATGGATGAGGTGGAAGAGAGGAAATAACGAGAAACAAATTCAGTGGAAAAATAAGTGTTGATGGTGTGACTAAGCAATGAAGGAAATTTATGAACTGATTTGATCATGTATATTAGCACCTCCTTTCCTTCCAGTGTGAGTCAGAATGAACATAAACATCACAGCTATGTGGAAAAATGTGCCCTTGTGGGGGAAAAAAACAAAATAATTGAAATCCTGAATCTTTTAGTAAGAGGATTTTGGAATTTTTTTATGGCTTTGGTGGGTTTGTTTGGGTTTTGGTTTGTTTGTTTTTTGGGGGAGGCCTGTGTGTAATAAATACAAAACCTCAGAACCACAACAAACAGTTGAAATAACTGCGTCATTTCTGTTCAGACTAAGAGAAGACATAAATGAGCAGTAATGACCATGTGTTTAGTTATTTTTTATATTAAGATGTCAGTGAGACATCTTATATTAAGATGTCAGTGATCTACTATGTCATGAACGTCGTTATGATAGGAAAAAAATCACTCCTTGACTCACATTTTATTAACTTCTTAACGTTTTTGGACTGGTACAGGAAATAGTCTTTACCAGATTTGAAGCAGTCTAACATATTCACAGGTGAACTCACATCTGTTGTCTTTTTGGTCTTTCCTGTGGAAGGAAAATCCAAAAACAGAAAATAGCTTTGTGATGGTGGTAATAATGCATAACATTTGTCATGAGGTTGTCTAAGAGAGCCATTCATCAAACATTTCACCTCCAGAAATTATGTGAAGTGACTGCTGTTTCAATGATGAACTCTTCACTTTGCTTTTCATTTTTAAAGAAATAAATCTGATTTTTTTTTAAAGTCTCAAACACTGATGAACATTGATCATTTCACTCTAAGTTCCTCAGCCAAATCTTAGATTTCCTTTCTTTTTTTTTTTTTTTTCCCAGCCATATATTCATTCCTTTTTGTGATATAACAATCTTGTTTTCATAAGCTCGTTGGAGCTGGCAGATAACTAAGAGAGCCTGAATTCCAAAGCAAAGTCAAAATTTATTTTATACCCATGACTAATGCCAAATCTGAACTCTATCTAATAGAAATATTGAGTAACCTCATGTTAATCTTTTCTTGAAGCCAGCTATGAGTAGCTGTAATAGCTGAGGTCAGATCACTATCCCTGATGTATATATTCTACTCCCACAGAATTTTCTTTCTTATGGAACTCTACTGAGGAAGAATTCTACTTCCAGTTCAGCTGTTCTGCTATAATGAAGTTAAAAAAACCACACAACATTATACATGCCCTGACATTTAAAAGTCCTTGAGTCATGGCTGTAGGAATTCAACAGGGATTAATTATTAAATGGGTAAACACTTATTCTCCTGATACTTTCATCTATACATATGTTCTCAGATTTTCTTGATCAATCAATTTTATAAATATAAAAAGCAGATAGACATGTGGGTAGTGAAATATGCAATCTTCTTTTTTTTTTTCCATTATCTTAGCCTACATGAGAATGTCCCCAAAAATGTGCTCTGAGAAAGAGAAGAAGCAGACTCAGCTATGACTACATTTTTCTTTATAAATGTAAAATTGTATCATGTAAATATCAGTTTTATTGTACAGATGTGCTGTAGCAAGGAAAAAATGCATGCAACATAACATTTTCTCTACTCTAAAACGGAAAAAGTGTTGCAATTTTTAAAAGTCTACTCTTTTGCCTGTGCTGTACAAACTTAAAGAAATAGTAATCAACCTTGATGCATGACTAAGGCATACATCTGTCTACATGATTTATGACAGAACATAATCAGGGAATAAACTGCTCTTTAAAAAATAAAAAAGTCAAACAAAACAAACAATCCTCCTCGTAAGAGGATATTTTGCTCTACAACGAAGCATAGCCTATTTGGTTTTCATATTTTATTGCAGTCATTATAGAAGCATAGCCTATTTGGTTTTCATAATTTTGCAGTCATTATAGAAATCCTTATCGGTATTTTCTGTATAGATGCTCAGAGTTGTTAACACAGAGAAATCATAGAATCATAGCATGGTGAGGTTGGAACAGACCTCAAAGATCATTCAGTTCCAACCCCCTGCCAATCTACAACTACTGTTTGATCAGCATTCTGTAAAGTANATTGCAAGACCTTGTCAATAGTCCCTCCCCAGCCTTCCTGGAGGCCCCCTTCAGATACTGGAAGGCTACTCTAAGGTCTCCTGGAAGCCTTCTCTTCTCCAGGCTGCAGAGCCCCAACTCTCTCAGCCTGTCCTCATAGGAGAGCTGCTGCAGCCCTCTGAGCATCTTTGTGGCCCTCCTCTGGGTCACAAATATGATGATTTAACCTGTTTTGTTTCTAAAGACAATCTACTTCCTAAAACAAAAATACAATAATTATAATTCTGAATTAAATGTCAAGGACTTCAAGCAATTTTTTTTTTCATTCAAAACACTAGTTTTAAGTACAGTGAGATATTGTTGTTGTTATTGTTGCTGTTATTATTACTTTTTGTAATGCTTCTTTGTCTTGAAGAGGACATTGATAAGAGCTAAAAAATGTTGCAGCAGCTTCATATCTATTTGATAAAATTTAAAATAAGATAACAAGCCATAGAAAAGACAGTATGGACAGTATCACTATTTGAATTTCATGGAGACCATCTAATTAAGCTAATGTAAGGTGTAGATTAATTTTCTTTAATATGAGATTATTTTTCATTAATATGGATTTAGAACGTGTTTGAAGCAGTATGATTTTAGGTAAGAGTCTAGTTGTTGTGTTGGGTTTTTTTGGTTGGTTGGTTGGTTGGTTTGTGGGGTTTTTTTGGCCAATGGCTTTGGTTATACAGGGTCATCTGAGGTAGAACAGAAGGGCATGACACGTTTGCACAGAACTCAGTGACAAGATTTCCTTATCTTCAAGTGTGTACTACTAAGTTATTTAAGACTCAGTGCTTTCCAATTACCTTCAGCCTTTTTATTAATTTGAGATGAAGGTCATGAATGTAAGCTGAAATATCTTTTACTGATCAGCAGTCACTGCTTCTGTAATGCAGGGAATAACAGCATGGCAGAAGAACATTCCACTGAACTAAAAAGTTCACGCTGATTTAATAACTTAAAACTGTTGTTCTTTGTCTGCAGTTGTAATGAATCACTTTCAAAGGTGCATCTCATCAAGTTAGTTGATGATGCTAGTGCTGGTTGGACCTGACAAACAAACTAGCAGGGAGTATTACGCAAAAGACTCCCACGTAAAATTTCTGGATCCCTGCCTTGGGGAGGAAGCAAATTGTGCTCATGTATTTGTCACATTTAATATCCTTTTCGGAAGGAAATTGCATGTCCTGTGACATCTATTAGCAGGAAAGATGACTTGATAAAGAAAAGGAAAGTCTTACATCAGCAAGAACAGAGCAGTCAATTACTAATCCTACAATCATGCCAAAGTTACACAATGACGTTGATGTAGTAGTGCATTTAGATGGACCTAGAGGAAGTTTAGCCCGAGTAGGAGGCATAGGAGATTAATTCATTCACTACCTCTGCTGTAAGAGAAATACCTCAGAGCTTTAGAAACTACCCTATTCTGCTAAAATCTGTAATATACACTTCAGAACCTCTGGTTTTTTCTTCTCCAAATTTTATTATTTCCCTGTGTACTGAAATGGGATATAATATATAGGATAT
>WBNM01010572.1:0-22622 GCA_013399055.1 Ramphastos sulfuratus | reverse complement strand
CAACCTTACCATTCTGTGAATTCTATGGAGCCCTGGGCAGCCTGATCTGGTTAGAGGTGTCACTGCTGAGTGCAGAGGGGTTGAAGAGGATGACCTTTGAGGGTCCCTTTTAACCCAATGCAATCTGTGAATCCGTAATGCCGTGGTTAAGGATCTTACCAAGCCAGAGGATAGTTCTTGAGTAAATCAAATCAATGGGAATTATTCAGTACTCAAATGAGTATCCGTCATTTAAAAAAAAAAAAAAAAAAAAAAAGACTAAAATTAGGCAGCTTGGCTATTTCCCTTGGAGTGGCCTATACTATTTATACAGTCCCACTGAGCTGCTTTTCCTGTGGGTCTAATTTCGCTAAGTAGCCATTTGGAAAAAGTATTTTAAGAAAATTTGCCTCCAGCTGCTTTGGTGACCACCTTCGTCCTCATCCACTCCTGCTCCCCCACGAGGTATGACTGATTATTCTGGCTGCAGGTTGTGTGCCAAAACCCATCTCTAACCTGCTAGTGTTTTAATCCTGTAGGGATATTTTGCTGGAGAAAACACTGCTTTACAGATCAGTCTGGTAGCTGTAGTGAAGTTAAATCTTTTTAAGGTAATTCCAAAGTGAAAATTGTTTCACTTGTGATTTGTGCCCATCGAAGTAAAACATGTTTAGTGCACTTGTTATGGGCCTTATATTTGTTGTCCTTTTTCATTTTCATCTTTTAAAAATTAAGTTATAGTAATGCTAGGAATGAAAAATTAAGCTAATTTAGTCTTAATATTGCTTCTAGAAAAAGGCACAGTAACTCAATTAGTGGTGGAGTAGCTTTTTATAGTAATGAATTAGTGATTATGCCTTTCTGTTACTGATTGCAAAGGCTTCTTATGCAGCCAAATTTAACATAACCGGTGATAGTTATGCTAAATAATTGAATCTATTTAGAGCATTAGTGTACTCACCAAAGGAGAGGGTGGCAAAATGAACCTGATTATCTAGAGCATTTAGTTTTCATAGGTCTGTCACATTGATGAATAGGACCTAGCATTGTGTTGTTTGATTTAGTAATCAACTGATTATATATGTAGGGTGGGGTGGGGTGTGAGTTTAAGCTATGAAGAGTGAGATATATTAAAAATAATGGTGTAGATGGTGTAATAAAGCTCGTAAAACTGGTCTTTAAAATCGATACATTCATACAGAAGGCAGAAATCTCCTGGAATCTTCTGCAGCAGGACCAAATGCTGGTGTTTCTTAGACAAAGCTACTGTCTGACCAGAGTGGGCAGGTTCATCTACATTAATACACACACACACACACAAAAAAAAAAAAAAAAAAAGGAATGTTTGGATGATTTACGGAACAGAATTGAGACATCTCAGCCTTTAATATCCCAAGCTTTAATAATCAAAGAGAAGGGCATGCTCATAAGAGGTACCGGAAGCTGCTTGAGAGACACTGGAAATCCCTCAGTTCCCCTGCAAATGTTGGCAGTTGTAGGTCTTAAGTACTTTTTAACACCTTGAAGAATTAGCCAATACATTATCTTTTTAATGCTGTATATGATTTTTATCTTGACCTTCTCCCTTAATTAAGGCTTATTTCAACAGGGGAGCCATTGATTCAGTGAAAGAAAATGAACTCTGTAATCTGTGTTCCCCAAATTGAACTTATTTTTATTACTATTAATTGTTGCCACTTAGTTCTTATGATGGCTTAACTGCTTGAATTTATTGAAACAATCGTAGAATTCAGTATTATCACTTGAGAGATGGAGAGGACAGTGATGATTTACAGAAAACCCAGTGATTTTAAACGAGTATTATTCCAGATTCAGAGGTTCCATCGTGTAAGCAGAGTACAGTCTGTGTCTCCCTTTTTTCCCCCCATAACAAACCCCTACATTTTCAGAGGACCACAGGCCTGGAACAGAGGACATGCAGAGCTTTGATTTTGCTAAAACAAAGTCAGAGGTAGTTCTGCTCCCAGTTTTGTTTTACAGAGATCTGTTGAAGTTCTCTGTAGGGAATGTTTGATTTAAACAAGGCTGGTGTTTGAAGATGTTAAGACCTGACTGTGCAATGGGATTTGTGTTTGTGAAGAATTACAGTGGTCTTTGAGAAGAAGTGAGAGACAGCAGGGAAGCTTAGAAAGCCGAAACAGATGAGGGTGATGATCAGGCTAATGAGATAGAAATCAAACTGCATGGGCAAAAGGATAGATAAGGGAGAGATGAGGAAAGGAAAGATGACCACAAACTGGTAACACCAAAATCAAACAGGATTATCAGGCAGGAATAATTGGCTTAGGTAGGGGAAATTATTAAAAGATTTGACCAGTTAGAAAGTGATTGGAATAAACATTTACAATTCAATTAATTAACTAGAGCAGTCAAACTTGGTCAGATAGCCACTCAATCAACTAGAGTGAACTAACTAGGTGGATAATCTGCTGAACTGGCAAAGAAACGGGATGAGACTGAGGGAAAATCAGTGAATTTTGAACAGCAAATGAAACATAAAAGGATTAATCAATTCACACTTCAAATTATCAAATCTGAAGATAACTATGTGGGATATCCAGGTGGAAGCCACCCCTTTTTCTAGCATAACACCAGAGCCTGAGGGGCATTGATGAGCTAGATGATTTTTGAAAGATGAAAGACAAGAATGAGGAGGAGATGAGCCAAGAAAGAAAGATTTTCTAGGTGTGCTTCTAGATTGGAGAAGACAAAATAATACCAGTAGCAAGAGCCTTGTCTTTTAAAAAGCCTGTGTAAGTGTCATGCATACCAATGCTGGATTCTGAGGCACTCTGCAGTGCTGCAATGCATACAAGACAAAGAAAAGGTATAATTCCTCCTCTTTATTTTCCACAATGAAAAGTTCTTTAGATTTTGGCTCAAAGCACTTCTATACCTCAGGACTTATCTTTTAAAGTGTTCAAGTTCACTCATTTTCAGTGTTTGAGAGGTCTCAGTGCAGATCTGCGCATCTTGTTGTAAGATCCTCTCCAGATCTTCCCTTTTCTTGTCCAAAACTTTCCTCTTTCTGCCTCAGGGATCCCTGCTTGCTTTGTCCTGCAGGTTCATTTCTGCATGGTCTACTGCAACACCTTTCTTATCATACCAACTGATGCACCAAACCACAGATATTGTTTGCTAATTCTGCACTGTGTCTGGGATGGAAGGTGTGGCAGGTGAATGACACAGTGAAGCAGATGCTCTGCAAAAGAAAAACTGTACTCAGTCTTGGTGAGGCCACAGCTTGAGTACTATGTTCTGTTCTGGGCACCACAGTATAAGAAAGACATTGAGATGCTAGTCTGTCCAGAGAAGAGCAACAAGGCTGGTGAGGGATTTGGAGGATGTCATACAAAGAGCAGCTGAGGAAGTGTGGGTTGTTTAGTCTGGAGAAGAGAAGGCTGAGGGGAGACCTCATTGCTCTCTACAACTACCTAAAAGGAGGTTGGAATGAGACTGATGGTGATCTCTTCTCTCAGGTAACTAGGAATAGGATGAGAGGAAATGGGCTTAAGTTGTACCAGGGGGGGTTTAGCTTGAATATTAGGTGGTCAGGCATTGGAACAGGCTGCCCAGGGAGGTGGTAGAGTCATCATCCCTGAAGGTCTTCAAGAAACCTGTAGATGTGGTGCTTCAGGATATGGTTTAGTGGTCAGGGTATCTGGTTTATGGTTGGACTCCACGATCTTAAAGGTCTTTTCTAACCTTATTGATTCTATTCCAACTGAAATCACAAAGCCTCGACCTCGTAAGTCCAAATCAGATCTATAGTACATAAAGAGAAATTCAAACTGACTAAACCATATGCATTGGTTTGTTTTTTATTCCCCTGAAAAGTTGAAGAATCTGTTATGGGAGACTGAAACTTTCCATAAAGGAGTGCTTGCCCTTTCAATGAGTGAGACACCTTTGTCTTGTGTTTGGAAACTCACAACCAGTAGCTGCCCATCAGAATCTCGGTGGGGATCATTAAACCTCTGTGTTGTGATTCTTTGACTTTGAAGCCATGAAAAACATGTGGAAAGACAGGACGTTTCAAAAGGTGCCAAATAACTTAGGAGCACAAATTAATGGGAACCGTGCTCCTTAGTCCCCTAGGAACTTTCAAAAATGCCATCATTACTGAATGGCACCGAGGCATGGCTTCCACCAGTGAGTTTGACAAAGGACAGACTGCACTGTGCTTCCATGGAGGCAGTTTTACTGAGTACCTCCATAAATGAGGCACACAGGGCTTTTATGAATTGAGCTTTTGAAAGCCCTGCTGGTAAGGCATATTGATCCATAAGTCACACACGGATGGCAAGATCTTAAATTACCAGTCAGGTTTTATTACATGAAAGAAATTTTAAGAATACCTTCGCCCCCCTCCTTTAAATGATTGCCAGCTGAAGTGCTGAAGTTTTGTACAACTGGGAGGTTGCAAGCACTTAAATGAGTCAGCTGGATTCTGGGTCCAATTCCAGACCGAAATGGATTGTTCGTGGGGCGTGAGTGATGGAGTATCAGCAAATTTGTAAGCAAAATAGGAAAGCTGGAAATATTTTTTAGATCTACAAGGGAATATAATTTAGTCAACTCTTACAGAGAGATTTATTATGTTCCAAGAGTAATATCCGTGGTGGATTTTTCATTCGATGTGAATAGAGAGGAACAAAGCAACTACTTTGATACCTAAACATTCTGAGGGTTGAGAGGCCATCTGTCTGCTTCTGAGAGGTGATGGGTTGTGGCATACTGAGATCTAAGCTGTTTTGGTTGGTTTGTGTGAGCCACAATTTAGAGTAAATGATTTTGCAGATACTACAGCAGCGAACATTCCTTGCACTCAAGCCTAAAATATGGACTGGATTTTTAAGACATCATTTAGAGCTGTAAGCAACAACTGCATAAATCCAGCATCATGTTATACGGTATGAAAAAGAGATGGATATGGAAAGGATGAAATTTCAGTATTTCTGTAATATTATCAGTGTTGCTATTGATTTGTGCAAAGTCACTGCTGACTCTTTAAGCACCTGATGGAATAATAGTGCTCATAGTTTATGAACATGTTAATGAAACCATAATAAAAAGAAAGCAATCACTCTAAGATCTGAAACAGCGGCATTTTGGCAATGGTATTAGCCCATCAGGCACTTTTATTGTATACATCAGTAACAAAACAGTAGTAAAGTGATTTACTTCCCTACAGAAGTTGCCAAGTGCCTTAGACAGCAAAGAAACATAAGTACTTACTGCATGTGAGCTATTTCCCAAAGTAGAGGAAGTGACTAACTATGAATTTCCTTGATGGAGCCTCTGCTAGTGGAAGTTGTAAAGCATGTTCCTTTAATTCGTGGAGTTCCAGCTGCTTGCACCAGATGAAGATCTGTACCTGTGTATTTATCAAAGCTGTTATAAGAGGGTTGAGAGGAATATTGCTGTGGATATCAGGGTTTTTTGTCGTTGATGAGCTCTTCCCATCCAACCAGGGAGTTTGGTTTGGAAAACAGAAGAGTTATGTTTAAGTTATAGCTGGGTATTGTAGGTAAAGGAGGCTTGAGCTTAGTGTTTGCACTGATTTTTAGATTAAAGGGGGGGAAAAGGATTGCAAAAGGCATTTTGTACAAAATACGTTAAAAAAAAAATCAAACAAACAACAACTTACAGCTAATTAAGATGAGAGACGCAAAATAACCTTTTCTGTCACGTCCTAAAAAAGCATTACTCCAAGAGATGTGTGACCTGCAGAGTGCTTTGCAGTTCTTCTCCATGCTTCTGTTTTCTTGTAATGTCATCTATATATAGCACCTCCAGCTTCTTCTGCTCCCAAGTGAAATCAGGCAGTTTCTCTCCTTTGGCCAAGCCTCTTTCCCTTTAGTCATACAACATTCCTGCCTCTATCCAATCTCATCACAAAACCTTTAGGGCAATTATCACTCTAAGTTTATTCTGTAGCAAGTAGTCTTCACCTCTATCTGTAGAACATGGGCAAATTTGTGACTTTGTGTAGCTTCACTTAAATGATAATAAATGTGCTTCTACTTGCTGCTTCTGCTACTAGCAGAGCTCAGCAGTGTCTGCAGTGCATTACAGTTGTCTTTCTCAAGTATCATAGCAGTGGAAGCATTCTCTTGTTCATATTAGTTTTTGACTTCTCAAGCAAACAGTGCATTCCTTTCCTAGAGAATTAGAGTAATTGCCAAAATGAAACTGAAGCATCGTGATCAGGCAGGATGCCACCAAATGGAAGTCAGTTGTGCACAATTAACTCTTTCTACACTGCAAGCTCACAGTGATACTGTGCTGTAAATACTACAAAAGAGTTTCTTACGGTTCCATTTATTCATATTGCTGTACCGTCTCAGAGCACTACTCATAGGTGAATCTGGTCTGAGTACAAGGCAAAGGGTAAAGAAATTAGGTTGTGAATCCCATAACACAAATAAAAAGACAAGCAGCAACAGCTGGATAAAGATGAACTAAGCACTTTGGCCAGGCCACAACAAATGAACACTGCACTGGCTGAAACATAGGATGAAATGAGTTGGGAAGAAATTTAAAAAAAAAAAAAAAATATAGCAACTTTATTGATCTTCAAAATGAGAAAAAAGCAGTGACTGAACAGGAACATGCTATTCATGGTGACAACAAAAACCAGCTGTTTACTGGTGCATCTCTAACAAGTTTAACTCAATAAATTTGATTGATGAAACAAAACTTAGAGTTAGTGCTAGGTATTGCCCAAGCCGTGACCGTGTTGGTATAACTGAGCCACAGAAATGATCAGGGGGTTGGAGCACCTCTCTTCTGAGGACAGGCTGAGGGAGCTGGGGTTGTTCAGCCTGGAGAGGAGAAGGCTTCAGGGAGATCTAATAACAACCTTCCAGTACCTGAAGTGGCCTACTGAAGTGGCTGCAGAGGGACTGTTTCCAAAGGCCTGGAGTGATAAGACAAGGGGCAATTGAAATTAGAAAAGAGGAGGTTTATTTTGGCTGCTAGGAGCAAGTTCTTTACCATGAGGGTGGTGGAACACTGGAAGAGGTTGCTCAGAGAGGTAGTTGAGGCCCCATCCCTGGAGATATTCAAGGTCCGGCTCAGCAGGGCTCTGGACAAGCTGATCTAGTTGAGGATGTCCCTGCTTACCATAGAGGAGGTTGGACTAGATGACTTTTGGAGCTCCCTTCCAACCAAACCATTCTATGATTCTATGAGTACTGTCTCTGAGGACTGCTCTTGAACTAAACTGCTCTCATTCAGAAATTACTCAGGCAGAGAGCTTGGCGAGGGCAAAGCTTCACTGTCTGCCTGAAGTGTCTTCCTGCACTTGGGTTTTGGTAAGTTCCTAGGGTTCATAAAGGGTCCCTAAGAAAGCCATTAGGTGAAATAAAGACCACTTCTTTGCCAGTTTACAAAGCCAGGCAATGGATTCGTCTTTTTGTCTCTATTTCTTTGCCTTAATAGTGTATAGGAGACTTTTTTTTTTCCAGATATCCACATTCTGCTGATGCCAGCTACCTTGAACAAAGGCCAGAAAATATTTTCAGATGATAGGGGACGAAAGAATCTTCTCCCAAACTCCAACTTGTGTAGCTAATTCCCAGGCAGTTTGGCACGATTCTCAGACTAGACCTCAACTGAACTGTCAGTGAATAAAATCTGTATAATAAACCAGTCATGTAATTCACAACATCATGGGCTTCAATATCCCTGGGCAAGATTTAGTTCAGACATTCAGATGCTTTGTTGTATGAAGCTAGACAAGGTGGTATTTATCTTCTGCGACTTCAGCTATCTGAAAGTTAGGCATCATGTCAAAGCAAGTCTCTAGGGTCCCTCTGTAGTCAACAGAGAGAAAAAGAGGCACTTCAGAGAGCAATTCATTCCACCTTTAACATCATAGCATCATCAGAGTGTCAGAAAGGGGACAATGCTTTGCTTGAAGAATTGTAGCCTGGAATGTCTAACAGAACTACCCTTTTAAAGCCAGTGGGTGCTTTAATACCTGTCATCTATAAAGGCTGCCCACCCATTCCTCACGCTCCAATGAGCAGTGTCAGACAAAGAACCTTTAACAAACAGACTCTCTATTGAACATCCTCAGTGCTCACTGCTTAGCATGCTGAACAAATCGTTTGATAGTAATTATTTTGCAGGAGTTTATTCAGAGTCTGTTAGGATAAATTCTGAGAAAGAAGAAGATTAAATGGCTGTTGAGTGCAAGATTAATAGTGCCATACAGGAATACTTCACAATGCCAGCATTACCCAAGTGAGCTTCATTGATGGAGCTTTGACAGGATGCTTACAGTCAGACCTTAGAAACCTCTGTGCACTAAAGCCAAAGCCACTAGCACTAGTTCTGGGAAACCTCTAGAACTTAGAAACCAGAAATCAGTCCTGAATTCTAACCCTTTGTAGATATCTTGTGAATGGGTCTTACAGGTTTAAGAACCATAGAGGTGAAAAATCCTTCAGGGACTAGATAGTCCAGGAGGTGAGCTTAGGAAATTGTAGCATTGTTATTCAATCCCATAATTCTGCTATCTCTTTCTAAGTTGGCAGCCAGGCCAGCTCAGTCTCCTTTTCTCCCTCTTGCCTGCTCTCTCCAGCAGGAGCTACTTATAGAATCGTAGAATCAAGCAGATTGGGAGAGACCTCCAAGCTCATCCTGTCCAACCTATCACCCAGCCCTATCCAATCAACTAGACCATGGCACTAAGTGCCCCATCCAGGCTTTTCTTGAACACCTCCAGGGACAGTGACTCCACCACCTCCCTGGGCAGCCCATTCCAATGCCAGTCACTCTCTCTGTCCTCCTAACATCCAACCTAGACTTCCCCTGGCACAACTTGCGCCTGCGTCCCCTTGTTCTGTTGCTGGTGGCCTGGGAGACATGTAGGTTATCTGGTAAACATGTAGGGAGCAGGCTTGTTTGTGGCTCGCAGAGGCCTGTTTAGGCCTATGGGTGGCAGAGGCACTGGGCAGGAGAGAAAAGGAGCCTTAGGGATCGTAATTTATTTGGGTTGGGGGAAGGCTTCAGGGGATTTTTGTGTATTCTGTATGTGTATATAGAACAGGTCCCTGTGTGATCTGGTATAGGTGATCCTGTTCTGGCCCAGGGGTTGGACTAGATGATATTTTGGAGTCCTTTCTAGCCCCTGTCATTCTGTGATTCTGTTACTCTTTGTGATTTATATGCTCTGCATTTCTCTGTATCTTTTTGAAATCTAATTCTGTATTTCCGTCCAATTCAATGAGAGCATTTTATTTTACCCTTGTGGGGGGGTAAATTATATTCTGTCTGCTTTTTAAAACCAGGACAATGAGTCTGTAAAAAAAAAAAACATATTTCTAGACACAAAACAACCCCAACCAACCATATAAATGAGAAAAAATAAACAACAAACACACCACAAGCCACCAACAAAACAAAAACAGAATCACAGAACCTTAGAGGTTGGAAGGGACCTCCAGAGATCCTCAAGTCCAACCCCACCTGCCAAGCAGGATCTGATTTGCACAGGAATGCATCCAAGTGGGTTTTGAAAGTCTCAGAGAAGGAGACTCCACAACCTCTCAGGGCAGCCTGTTCAGTGCTCTGTCACCCTCACTATAAAGAACTTTCTCTTCATGTTGAGGTAAAACCTTCTATGTTCCAATTTGTAGCGGTTGCTCCTTGTCTTATTGCTGCTTACCACCAAAAAGAGATTGGCCTCATCCACTTGATACCCACCCCTCAGATATTTGTATACATTGATCAGATCTCCTCCCAGTCTTCTCCAGACTAAACAGCCCCAGGGCTCTCAGTCTCTCTTCATAGGGGAGATGCTCGAGTACCCCAGGAATCCTCGTGGCTCTCTGCTGGACTCTTTCTAGCAGGTCCCTGTTTCTCTTGAACTGGGGACCCCAGAACTGGATGCAAACATCAACAACAACAAAAAAAACCCCACAATCAAACAAAGAAAAAAAAAAACCCTCCAATCCCAAAAAGCAACCAACCACTTCTTTCATGCAAAAGATTGTCAAAAGTAAAGTGGTTGCTGGTAGAAGCAGGGCTACAGCCAAGAGCCTTCTAATGGAGCCATATAGATGATATTGTTTCTCTGCATCCACACAGAATCACTTATATGTAAAAGCTTTGATTTGATTTGATTTTTTNTTGAAATCTAATTCTGTATTTCCGTCCAATTCAATGAGAGCATTTTATTTTACCCTTGTGGGGGGGTAAATTATATTCTGTCTGCTTTTTAAAACCAGGACAATGAGTCTGTAAAAAAAAAAAACATATTTCTAGACACAAAACAACCCCAACCAACCATATAAATGAGAAAAAATAAACAACAAACACACCACAAGCCACCAACAAAACAAAAACAGAATCACAGAACCTTAGAGGTGGGAAGGGACCTCCAGAGATCCTCAAGTCCAACCCCACCTGCCAAGCAGGATCTGATTTGCACAGGAATGCATCCAAGTGGGTTTTGAAAGTCTCAGAGAAGGAGACTCCACAACCTCTCAGGGCAGCCTGTTCAGTGCTCTGTCACCCTCACTATAAAGAACTTTCTCTTCATGTTGAGGTAAAACCTTCTATGTTCCAATTTGTAGCGGTTGCTCCTTGTCTTATTGCTGCTTACCACCAAAAAGAGATTGGCCTCATCCACTTGATACCCACCCCTCAGATATTTGTATACATTGATCAGATCTCCTCCCAGTCTTCTCCAGACTAAACAGCCCCAGGGCTCTCAGTCTCTCTTCATAGGGGAGATGCTCGAGTACCCCAGGAATCCTCGTGGCTCTCTGCTGGACTCTTTCTAGCAGGTCCCTGTTTCTCTTGAACTGGGGACCCCAGAACTGGATGCAAACATCAACAACAACAAAAAAAACCCCACAATCAAACAAAGAAAAAAAAAAACCCTCCAATCCCAAAAAGCAACCAACCACTTCTTTCATGCAAAAGATTGTCAAAAGTAAAGTGGTTGCTGGTAGAAGCAGGGCTACAGCCAAGAGCCTTCTAATGGAGCCATATAGATGATATTGTTTCTCTGCATCCACACAGAATCACTTATATGTAAAAGCTTTGATTTGATTTGATTTTTTGTTGTTGTTGTTGACCACATTCCTTTTATGGGAGACCTCTAAGAAGGCTTTGTGAAAAATCTACTTAAATTAAGTTGCACTTGGATATTGAATCCCATGCTGTTTTCCAAAGAGTGGTAATAGAAGATCTACTTTCTTTTTTCAGTCACTTCTTACCAGTAGGTGCAATTCCCTCTCCTGCATTATCTTGGGTTTTTTTATTCCCCTTGTGAATGACTCTGTCACTTCTGTTTAAGCAGAAGCAGTAACTCAATCCGTTAATATAAGCTTAAACAACGTTGCTTCGAAATGAGGTTAAGATCTGTATTATAGGCAGCATTTGTCTTGAACCTTAATTCATGCTACTTTTGCAAGGATATCTGGTTACACTCTGAAGTTTGTAATTTCAAATGCAGTTCCTGGAGATCATTGAATGCTAGCCTGAATTTCAACTGATAGGACTTCTTAGCCATGGCATACCATTAAGAGTCATGTCAGGGAACTTCTGTTCCATTAAGTTATTGTAATGAATGCTGCTTCTTTATCAGGAAAACTTAAAATGTGGTAGGCTTTTTCCAAACAGAAAATTGTACCAAGGATTTCTTTTGTTATATGTGCATTGTATTTTACTAATTTTAAATTCTGGTGAAAAAAAAGATGCTACAATTTCCTGTACATGAACACACTTTTATCTCCATCTTTGAGTCAAAGAAAGGTCCCTATTGTGTAGTTCCAAATTGAAGCAGAATTTCCTCTGCACTTGAGCATGCTTGCAGTTGCTTTTTTCCATTCTCCTCGTTTAGAAGCAGACTTGAGATGAATATCTCCAATGAAGACCAAGCTGTGTTTACAAGTTTTCACAAAGTTGTGAAGGTAATAGGAATTAGGAGGCTGATGTCACAGTGTGCCTTAAAAGGAAAGGGCAGTAATCCCTCTTCCATCAGTTGCTTTGAAAGGAATAGTAAAAATATTACCATATATCACAGGTATCTCACATGTTAGAGTGAGTTTGTTTTAAAGTACATCCACTGAGTTGCTCCTCTGCCTTGCAACACCACTGTGTTGTGGCTTTTCTCCTCTAGTCTTTAAGAAGGTCACAAGAGTCTGCAAGATGTGTTAATGCAACTGAGAGAGCAGCTGCCATTTGAAAATGAGACAGCTCAACATAAAATCCTTGAGTAGGTAAGAAGTGTTATTCTGGTCTCACCTGTCTGATTTTGCCTGAAATAAACTAGGGAGTACTTCCACATGCTGCTTCATCAGCTAGTCAGAAGGGAAAGCAGTCGTGAACAGATGGACTCAATAACCTCTCCTGCCAAGGCAGCTGGGAAAGGATGTCTGCCTGCAACCAAAGGGACTTACCTGTAGCACAGCTACAAATAACTCCGGGATCTCATTATGGTCCAGTTTAATTCATTAGTCTTGACAACTCTGAGCTGAAGTGTTGGTGCTAAGGCTAAGGTCTTGCACTGGCTGGGATGCATGGAGGGGAATAATCTCACCTTGTGAATTTCTGACTGTGCAGCTGAAAATTCTTGAAGTCGTTTGACTTTTCACTTAAACATGAGGAAAAACTTTCCTGTGAGTGTGCCAAAGCCCTGGACTAGGCTGCCCAGAGAGGTTGTGGAGTCTCCTTCTCTGGATCCTTTCAAAACCTGCCTGGAAGTGTTCCTGTGCAACCTGCTCTAGGTGACCCTGCTTTAGCAGGGAAGTCAGACTAGATGACCTTCAGAGGTCCCTTCCAACCCCTAACATTCTGTGACTCATGGAGAGTAACATATGTAGAAAAGCATAAGAGAGTGACTCTGCCTTGCAGTGGCTGTGCAAACAATTAAGCAGCAGATTTATGCAGTACTGAGTATCAGCAGAACTCAGGGATGGACATTTCTTGAAAGCACCTTTTTTGAGAAATAAATCATGCTTCTGAAGCATCTCTCCATCTTCAAATGTGTCCACTTAAAAAAAAAAAAAAAATAAATAAAAAAAGCTTGGGTCCAGATTTGGTGGTGGTAGGTTTCTATTGCTATTTTCCACTGTAATGAAAAGCAATTTCCACTTGAATTTTGGAAATCTGAACAATTCTAAAAGTGTCAAGCATTTCAGTAACGAAGTCTGCAGGCAGCTTTGGTTAGAAATTGAAAGTCTTTGTCCATAATCTCATTCTAAAACTGGAATAGATACTCCAGTGCTACACGTGAGGAAAGTTTAATAACTTAGCATCAGGAGTTGCTTGACACCACAGACACATTGCTGAGTGAAATTAGTGATTTAGAACCTTGCATGTAAAATGTTAGCATCTCATCTACTGCATTAATCAGTGAATGCCAAATCAGTTTGTAGATGGTGTGTAGATCACTTTAATCTCTCACCTTAACTGTCAGTGAAAATTTTAATGCTGAGTTTATGTTAACCGGAACAGCTTAGGGAACTGGAGTGGTTTGGTTGTCAGAAGAGGAGGCTGAGGGGAGACCTCATCACCCTCCAAGGAGGCTGGAGCCAGGTGGGGGTCAGTCTCTTCTTACATGCAGCAAGTGAAAGGACAAGAGGAAATGGCCTGGAGTTGTACCAGGAGATTGGATATTAGGAAAAATATCTTCATAGAAAAGGTTATTAATCATTGGGACAGGCTGTAGAGGAATGTGGTGGAGTCACCAGTCCTGGAGGTATTTAAAATACACATGGATGTGGTGCTGAGGGACAGGGTTTGGTGATAGTGACTTAGCAGTAGTGGGGGGATTGTAAGCTCTAGGCGAGCAGTTAGACTTGATGATCTCAAAGGTCTTTTCCAGCCTCAACAGTTTTATGGTTCTGTGATTCATATTGCTTCTCCCTAAGAAAGCAATAGCAGCTTACTGCTTCCATGCTCATGGGGAACTGTGCAAGCTTCATGGTTGCTTTTCAGTGATCTCCCAATCTGAGGTTCCCTATGTTTTGCTAAGATTTGTACGTATTAATACATGCCAAATGTAGAACACATTGTCACCCCTGCCAGTGCTAGCATGAGGGGAAAAAATGTCTCTGGTGCACTGTTTGAATAGATTTCATGGGACAGGATCAAGCTGGAATGACTCAGGGCTTCCTCAGACAGATGCTGCAGATGTGGTAGTAACTTGAGTGATTCTGCCATTTTCTGTGCTTGTGAACTAGCAGAGTGTAGCCTTTCACCTGAGATCCTCGATGTGAGATTCAGGAGTAAGCACCACCTCCATTTGTATTCTTAGTTTGTTAAAATACAACTTAGTGGGACAGAGTTACTCAAAATTCTGGTCAAACTTAGTAAATATGTGTTCTGAGAGGAGGGAAAAAAAAAAAAAGGTAAGGGAAGAAACTGAATTTTAACACCTCTGCCCTGGACTTCAGGGTTGGGGATTTTTATTTGAAACAATGTTGAAAGTCATAAAGAAAGGATGAAACATCTGATAAATGAAACAAATCTGGAACAATAACAAGTTTCCTGCAACTATGCAATATTTTAGTTCAGGTCAAATAAAATCTTTTGAAGTAATGCTGAGTAAACATTTTTCCTCTGCAGGGGACATTTTCATTTTTAGATAGCTCTTAAAAATGAGTTGGGTTTTTTTTGTTGGTGATGTTTTTTTGTTCTTTCTGCACATAGTGCTAGTTCTAAACAATACAGAGCCCACATAGCCCCCACAAAATGTTAACTTGTTTCTGTCATGGTCAGGGAGATGGAACCTTGAAAAAAAAGAAGAAGCTTACCCTCGGTCACAGCCTAAGAACCAGTTTGGAAATCCTGACTATCAGATTCCTTCTTTGATAAGCAACACTTCTGAAGATAATTTGCTAGCAATTCAAGGTCCCTGCACACATAAATGGAGTGCTAGTTTGAAGTACCTTTTAAAAATGATGCTGGCTGCTGTGTTTTGCCTGGTTTGTGGTCAGGTTTTGGTTATTTAATTCTTTTTTCCTTTTGCTGGATATTGGGAAAAGAATGCCAGATTTTTTTAATTCTGAGAATACTCTGGAAGAACTGGTAAATCAGTCATGGTCTAGCTGGAAGAGGGCTCTGGAGTGCTGTGAGATAACTACATTCTGCTACCAGAGACAAAGTTGTCTGGAGACTTTCCCTGCAGAATTGCCACTGGACAAAACAGTAGAGGTAATACAGATGTAGGATGGATGAGCTCGCACAGTGCAGAGAAAACTTGAACTGCTACTCTCTGTGCTGAAACTACTTCACGCACATAATAATTTGGATTTGTCACCCTGCCTTTGCCAGATCTTAGTTTGCTTAGCTGCCCTAGTGTTCTGCTGAAAACCTTTCAGAAAATCACAGAATCATTGAGTTGGAAGGGACCTTAAAGATCATCTAGTTCCAACCTCCCTGCCATGGGCAGGAACATCTCTGGCTAGACCAGTTTGCTGAAAACCTCATCCACCCAGATCATAAACACTTCCAGGGATGAGGCAACCCATTCCAGTGTCTCACCACCCTCAAAGCAAAGCAGCTGTTGCCCATAAAAAGCTGACTGCCATGGGCACAGAGGCCTCTTGAGCTTTCTGACTGTGTTATGGTCTGCGGGACTGTAGATCTTGATTTTAGCCACATTAGATGCTAGGGCACAAGGCACTTCTGTCATCTTTGTGATACCTCATTGACAGACTGTTTAAAATTATATTGCTGACTATAAAGCAGCTGTGGGATTGGAAGGAAGTACATAGTCAAAGCAGAGCTGAGAGCCTTTCCTGTAACTGCCACCACGTGAATCCTACAGCTGTTTATCAAGAAATCCTGCAAAAGGAGACAGAATCACCCAGAACCACAGAATGTTAGGGGCTGGAAGGGACCTCCAGAAATCGTTGAGTTCAACCCCCCTGCCAGAGTAGGACCATAATCCAGTGCAGGTCACACAGGGATGCATCCAGACGGGTCTTGAAAGTCTCCAGAGAAGGAGGCTCCACAACCTCTCTGGGCAGCCTGCTCTAGGGCTCCTGCATGTTCACCATAAAAAAGTGTCTCCTTGTGTTGACATGAAACCTCCTGTGTTCCAGCCTGTACCCTTTGTTCTCTGTCCTGTCTCTGTCACTGGGCACCACTCCTGGCACCTTCATCTTGACAGCAATCTCTCAGATATTTATTGATCAGACATTGATCAGATCCCCTTTCAGCCTTCTCTTCTCCAGACAAAACAGTCCCAGATCTCTCAGTCTTTCCTTATAGGAGAGATACTCAGTCCCACAGTCATCCCCATAACTCTCCCTTGGACCCTCTCCCACACATCCAGCATCTTTTCCTGGTTTAAGAACAAATTCCAGGGTAGCTGATTTCATTGATCATATTTCACTAGAGTTTCTGAACATAGATTCCCCATACACTGCAAGTTGCATTCGAGGCTTTAAGGTAGCGCAGTGATGTGAGGATGTGGATAGTTGGCCATTATAACTGGTGAACTGCATCCATATCACATTAAGTTAAAGCCCCAGGAAGGCTGGAAGTCAGGTATTTTAACTGTTCTCTTTGTAAAAAATATATGGTGGGTACCTAACACCTTTGCACTCAATATAACTTTACTATGGAGAGGACCATGGGCAGCTTAAGGTGAATGGAAGTATATATACAGAGCAACTAGGGGATCGTACTGAAAAGGCAGGAAGAGTTTGTGTTCCCTAGGATGGTTGACCTCCCCAGGATGGCCTTCTCTCTCCAGAGAGACTTGATGTGTTCAAGAGATGGTGTTAATCATTATTTAAACTTTAAAATTGCTACTTATAGACCAAATGTAGTCAAATGTAAATGTAAAGTACCTTTTTAGTCTCCCCTAGTCCATTTGCTGCATAAAAGAAAGTTCAGTGGGTCTCTTCTATTACTCATTCTCTTTGGGCTTTTTGTGCTGTCAAGTGAGTCCCATCCAGTGCAGCTTGATAAATTCAACCCTTTATTAAATTGATGGCTTTTTTTTCCCAATGTCTCTTTTAAAACTGTGAAACAATTCAGTACATCTTAGGTGGGGAGTAACAGAACTTCTGTATTTCTTGAAATTGTTTTATATTCCTCATCTCTTAATTTCTTACATGCCTAAGTAGTTTGGTTTTGTTGGGGTTTTTTTGTTTGGGTTTTTTCTGGTGTTAGTTGGTGGGTTTGGGATTTGGTTTTTTTTATTCTAAGTCATTCATAGAGTCAGAGAACCACAGAACCATTTTGGTTGGAAAAGACCTTTAAGATCATTGAGTTCAATCATTGACTTAACACCACCATGGACATTAAAACATGTCCTGAAGTGACAGAACACTATGTGTCAGCATGTATGGCTGGGTTGGATTCTGTATGTCATTGTCACATGCTCTACTCCTGTATGTCATTTCCACATGCTCTATTGCTTCTTCTGGACCTTCACATAATTCTTCGTGGGTAGCTTAATATCCCTGCTTGCTTCCAAACCAGACTAACTCCATTTCCTTTGCAATGGAGCTATCAACCCCTGTTTCATTTTCTCTTTTTATTACTTGTTTAGTACCCAAATGTTTGTTTGCTAAGGTCTTGATGAAGAATGGGCAGCAAGCTGTGTGTCTTCCTGCTTCTCTAGTTTGTATAATGAATTGGTTTGCAGTTACAAAGGGTTTAATTATAAAGGATTTGTCCTGCAGGGAGAGGTACATTTGCATTGTATAAATAGATTTATCTAGAGTCAACAAGGTGTTATGCTTTCCTGAAGCCCATCCAGCTGGGAGGAGCATTTTACATAAATAACAGCAGTAGCAAATATGTGAGAAATTAATACTACTGCTGCTGATAGTTAAGAGATTAATTAATGGCCAGCTGAATTAGGTAGGAAAATGGGGGGAAGAGGGACTGGAAGAACTCAGCAGAAAGCCTATTGATGAAGTGGCCATAAAAGAACATTTTGAGTTTGCATGCATTTTATGATGCCAAATTTCAAGATGAGAACTTGTGTGAAGTCTTCTGAGAGTTTGATTGCACATTCTGCTCATCAAAGAGTAAAGATCTCAAAGAAAACCTGGAGTCATAGGGACATTGCATATGTTTTGTCTCCTTGATCTTTTTCTTCCATGTAGCAACTGTTTTATTAATATTATCACAATATTAAAAATAATTAAAAATAGTAAAAGCACCATCTTTGTATTATTTAATATTTGCCTGGGTTTTCTATTCTGGCTAGCAGCCTACAGGCATCGCATCCTCACAGCATGATAAACCTGAGGCACTGGTGAGGCTGCACCTCAAGTATTGTGTTCAGCTCCGAGCCCACTGTAAGAAGGGCACTGAGCTGCTGGAGCATGTCCAGAGAAGGGCAGCAAGGCTCATGAAGGGCCTGGAGCACAGGTTCTGTAAGGAGTGGCTGAGAGAGCTGGAGTTGTTCAGTCTGGAGAAAAAGAGGCTGAGGGGAGACCTTCTGGCTCTCTGCAACTCCTGAAAAGAAGGTTAGAGGAAGGGGGGATACAGACTCCCTGGTGGAAAGCAACAGGAAACTAGTGGAATAGAGAAAATTGGTACAGACTGTACTAGGGGGAGGTTGGCTGGATATTAGGTTCAGATTTGGTATTAGGAAATACTCTTCCCTGAAAGGGTTGTCAATCATTGGAATGGTCTGCCCAGGGCAGTGGTGAAGTCACCATCCCTGAAGGTGTTGAAACGTGATGTAGACCTGATGCTTAGGGGCATGGTTTAGTGGTGACCTTGCAGTGCTGGGTCAAGAACTGGACTAGACAATCTTGAAAGCCTCTTTCAACCAAAGATATTCTGTGATTCTGAGATATCAGTCAACTCCTATAATTCTCTCTGAAACTCAGTATATGTTTGGGAAACAGATCTTTCATGAAAAGCATTAACCAAACTGTCTTTTAGCATGCCATCAGACAGTAGAGAGGCTGCCTGAAACCTGGGTGGTCATTTTGGAATTATGATGTCCTCCCTTCCTGTGTTGTTTGACTAGTATCTTCAGTACCTTGGCTGACAGAGAGATAATCATTGTCTTATTTGCTGACATCTGTGGGTATTTTTTTTTTCTGTAAGCCTTTCCAGTTCACAAGCCTTTCACAGAGTCAAGGTTACCAGAGATCCTCTGGCAGAAGGGAGGCCTTCTCCAGGCTTTTTTGTTTGGGGCTTTTTGTTGTTGGTTTTTGGTTTGGGTTTTGGATTTGTTTTGTTGGTGGGGGTTTGGGGGGGTTTTTTGTTTGTTTTTTGGTTTGTTGTTGTTTTGGGGTTTTTTTTTTTTTTTTTTTTTAACATTGAGGGCCATTGACCTTCAGCAGCTTTGCTGCTGGAATAATGTCATTCAAGTGTAGCAAGGCCTTGAAGCGTAGCCAGATAGACAAGAGCAGAGAACTGCTACTTCTCCATCCCTTCAGACTGGCTTCAGAGCATTGAGATGTAGGCAGTTTTTAGTGCATTCAGCTGGAAAAGTCACCAGTGAATCATAGCAGTGTTCAGGGATGTGTGGAGGTAGGGTAACAGAGCAGTGTTTCCTCTTGCTTCCCTAGAACTGCAAGCTGGAAAGCCCCATCCACATTAAATCCTTCCCAGGGGCAAACCTGTTATGTGTCACCAGTACTATTACTCTCGCTCACAGCAAGGGCTCCTGTGTCATTTCTTCTTGCTAGTGCAACATTTCTGAGATGTTGTTACTTAGGTTTTGAAGCAGAGTGGAAATTAGCTCCTTGACAACAATTTGTTGCACTTCAGCTGCAGAGTTTTGCAGGGCTTGACAGGACCCAACATGTGAAAATTTCTTCCCTACCAAGCTTCTAATTCCACCTGAAACAACAAGGAGGGACACAAAGATTGATTAGAGGACTGGAGCAACTCTGCTATGAGTCCATTCAGCCTGAAGGAGAAGGCTCTGGGAAAAGCTTATAGCAGCCTTTCAGTACGTGAAAGGTGTTACAGGAAAGCTGGAGAAGGACTTTTGATAAGAGCCTGTGGTGATAAGACAAGAGACAATGGTTTGAAACGATAGGAGGTGTTCAAGGCCAGGTTGGACAAGGCCTTGAGTGACCTGTACTAGTGGGAGGTGTCTCCACCTATGGCAGGGGGTTGAAACTAGATGATCTTTGAGGTCCCTTCCAACCTTACCATTCTATGAGTTAGATTGGACATTAGGAAGAAGTTCTTTATTATGAGGTTAGCAAGACAGTGGAATGGGCTGCCCAGAGAAGTTGTGGACACCTCATCCCTGGAAGTGTTGAAGACCAGGCTGGATGATGCTTTGAACAACTCAGTCTAGTAAGAAGTGTCCCTGCCTATGGCAGGGGTGTTGGAATTAGATGATATTTAAGGTCACTTCCAACTCAGGCCATTCTCTGTTTCTATGAGTTATTACTTTCTTACTGCGGGGCCACCGCTTTCAACAGGAAAACATTTGGCCGTGGTTCGAAGATACTTCACTGCAGTCTGCCGAAGGGACCACCTATGCATGCTTGTGATTGTGCTGATTTGTGAGATTCCACTCATCTTCCCCAGCAAGTGATCTACAGTAAGGCTATAAACCTTCATTTAATCCTGCTGACAGCTAAAGGAGAGATACTGGCTTAAACGGTTAGAGAAGCAGAACTGCATTTTAGAGATGAAAAACATGATTGCTATCTAAAATGATGTTTGAATACAATTAAGCGTCAACCTCTATTTGTGTTTTTCATGACAAGGCATATAAATATACCTCTATTGACTGGTTAGCAGTGCTAAAAGCATATGAGACATTACTGAGATGCTGCTATAACAGGATTCAGAGAGAAGTTATAGCTGACCTGTGTGGAATCAGCTCTGCATGAGCCAAGCAATCTTTTCTAGTTTCTCTTTTATGTGGCTTTTTTTCTTGAATCTGGACAATTTTTTCTAGTCTCCCCTTTCTATGTTTTTTTTTTTTTTTTTCCCCCTTGGGTCTAGGCAACTTCAGTTCTATTGTTATATTTCTAGCTGTTCATATTTAGGAATCTGTGGTGGATTAGGAACTTCCCCCACCCCAATTAAAATGTACCAGACCAGCTCAGACAGCTTGGAAGTAAGGTAAAGCTCTATTGACAGCAAAGCTAAATTTACAAGTGTATATACACAACATATTCACATGTATTTAGACTTATATACAATTTAGAAATAATACAGAAATCCAGTCTACCCCCCTGGACAAAGAAAACCCAGACAGGACCAATGCCACCCTCTCTCTCCCCAGATAGAAAACAACCAGCAAGACTTATGTGTTAACTGGAAAAACATTAGTGTAGGAGTTAGAGAAGCTGAGGAACAGTGAACAGATCCAGTGCCCAAAAGCCAAGAACAAGATTGTTTATACATTGGCTTTTTATACCTCTTAGCAAACCAATGAATGATACAGACTTTATCATTGTTATTCTTTAGCAACTAAAGCCCTGCTCATTCAGACTCTGTACCAATTTCTCATATTAGAATATTGCAGTAAGTATTAAACTACTACAGAATCACAGGATCACCGAATGTTAGGATTTGGAAAGGACTTTAAAAGAGCATCCAATCCAACTCCCCTGCCAGAGCAGGACCACCTAGAGTAGGTCACACATCCAGGTGGGTTTTGAAACAAGGGTCAAAGAGTCTGGTTTGGACTATTTACAGTCTCATTTAAGTGACTGAAATTAGTTGATGTGTACCTCAGTTTCTTCCTCTTTAAAATGTTTTTTGATAGTTTAGTGGTTTCTTTTGGTGTTGTTTTCAAGAGCCAGTAATTGAAGAAAATGCGCTATGTAGTATGGTGGGAGTGTTGGTTGTGCTTGAAACTGGGAAACCTGAACAAGCAAAAGCAAAATTTACTTTAAGGTGGATTTGAGCCAAGCCTTCTAAGAAGTAAAATGTGGAAAACAAAATGTGTACTTCTTATCTAATCAGCTCTTGTAGTTTACCCAAGAGACACATATGAAGTTTGGAAGCACTGTTTCCATGTCCTTTCTTCAGCAGCCTTACTGTATTTCATATTTAGTTCCATGTCTGATGTTGAGAGTGGACCTGTGTTTAAATCTGCTCCTGTTTTTGATAAATAAGCTTAGAGATTTTACCCCACATCATTATTTTGTCACTGTCTGCCTCATGTGGCAAGCAGCATTCATCTTCCAGAGAGCCAGCAATCAGTCTGGCCAGCATTTGCCATGGGGAGGGTTGCTGGCTGATAAAAGCTGATCTCCAAGCCTATTCAGACCCAAAGAAATCTAATGGGAATGACAGAGCTAATAATACAATTTTGGACCTTTTTATTTTCCCCCTTTCTAGTTTGGGAAATTCCCAGAAAGTCACAGAAAAGGGTTTTCAGTCTTTTTTAAAAGATTCTCGTGGTGAAAACTAGAGTAAGCATTGCTTTTAGGAGATGGATGAAAGCTGCAGGGTGGCTGTTTTGGTTTGTTGATTTTATTTTAAATCTCATGAAGATGCAACAATGCCTGAGGGGAAAGGCAATCAAATATTGAAACAAGGGCAGCAAAAAACAACCAAAAGAAATTATTTGGGATTTTAATGAAATTACTCCATCCCATTGTATTCTTCTGTTTCAAGATGTTAATGTTTAAGAATCACACGTAATCACAGAACCAAAGTAGTTGGAGGAGACCTCAAAAGATCATTCAGTC